>SJYC01125820.1:0-54096 GCA_006408675.1 Madoqua kirkii
ATGACAGCGACGCCCACACACACGCCGAGGATGACGCCCAGGTTCTCCTGCAGCCAGCCCTGCACCTTCTCCATGCAGCCCTACGAGCAGAGAACACAGCCGTGTCACCCCACGATGGGCCGCGTCCCCCTGACTCGCAGGGTCACCAGAGGTCCAGCGGAGGGGGGCTGGGTGGTCCTCGAACGGCCCCATTGATGAACACAAAGATGAAGGTGCCAGTGACGAGCAAACAGAGGAATCGAAGGAAGGCAGGACAGCCCCGTGAAGAGAGGCTGCTGGGGCAATAGCCCGGGTGAGGCTGGGGCCGGAGGGTCTGGCCCACCGTGCCCCGAGCCCAGCCCCCACCCGCCGATAACCATCCACGCACCTCCTGGTACACCGGCCAGTCCTCGGGATTGTTGTCGCTCTGGGTCTCATTGCCAAAGGCGGCCTCGCAGAAGCCTTTCTGCGGCGTCACGAGGGCGTCATCCTCTTCACTCTTCTTGCAGGAGCAGGGGAAGGTGATGTTGGGGCGACTCATGAGCTCGGCGTTTTCCGTCCAGTTGAGGAAGCTGGCCCAGCCGCAGCACTTCACCTGGCCGGGGGAGGGGACAGGGTGCTCGAGCCCACCGCCCGCTCAACTGGGGGCTTCCTGGACAGAAGCTCAGATCTGCCCCGTCCAGGTCTGCCCCCCGACTCCCGCTCCCCACCGCGGTCTCAGCCAAACCCCCAGGATTAGAGTTTAGGTTCACTTTGGGCTTTGTGAGCCACAAGGAGTTGAAAGAGGCTCTCAGGAAACACCGCAACTCTGAAAACAGCAGGGAACAAAATCAGAAGCAGCAAAAACAGAAAACAGAAGGGATGGCCACGCTGGAAGGACATGGGCGTGCAGGACGTGAGGAGGGCAGTGGCGTCCGACGGGGGTCTGGGGGCTGGAGTCAGGCCTCCGGGCTCCAATCCAGGTCTGCCACCTACCAGCTACTCAACTTTGGTCAAAGCGCCGACCTCAACTTTCCCATCTGGAAAACGGGGGAAGCTAACTCACTCCCTAACTCGATCTGTTACGAGGATGAAATGGGACAAGGCAGCCAAGGTGTCCAGCCCAGGTCAGGAGGGCACAGTGGTTGCTCAGGAGAGGTGGGTTCCACCTGCAGGCTCTGAGCACATGCAGGGGCTGAGGTTTGGCTCTGAGCTTCCTGGCTGCCAGAGTGAAAAGGGAGATGTGGTACATCTGCCTTTTTAGAGGAGAAAATGCTCAAAATGATCCTGACGCAAAGAAAGCTCGTGAAGAGGACCCCCTCGAGGCTTCAGATCATAGACCGGGATCTCAGGGGCGAGGCCTGTGTCCAGAAAATGCCCCTGAAGGCAGAAAGGAGTCGGGGGTGGGCCCTGTCAAATGTTGGCCCTGCCCCGTGCACAGGCAACTTGCTGCGCTTCTTTGAGCCCCAGTTTGCTCATCTGGAGAATGGTGTGATGACAGCCACTCTGCTAGGGCTGAAGGGCTAGTACGGGTGAGCTGCGTGCCACCACGCCCAGTACGTGGTCACTTCCCCGCCGGCCTCCTTCCCCTCTGAAGTGAGGAGTTCCTGCACAGCAGCCCAGTGGCCAGCAGGGGGCGTGCCAGGCACACTCAGGCGTTCACCCGCTCCGGTCAGTTTCTAGTTGAGGGTTTATCTTCTATCTTGCTCCTTTCTTGCTGGCTGCCTACTCTCCATCAGGAAAGGCTGGCACCTCTGAGGGGCACCCACAGCCCCTCACACACCCAAGCAAATGAAGCGGCTTCTCTTGGTCGTTCAACGGCACCAGGCAGAGCCCTGCTTACCAGGGCCCCCTGCAAGGACACTCCCCGTGTTTCAGTGCCCCTGCACCATAACAAAATATCACCACTCACAGGCCACACGATAAGTGCCTCGGGCTTTACAAACTCATGGCACATGAGCGTGGAACAATAGTCCCATTTCAGAGATGAGGAGACTGAGTCAGAGAAGGCCTGGCCGGGAAGTGGCTGAGTTTTGTATTTCAGCCACCGGGAGCCTGACTCACTGCCTGTTTTCTTACCACCATCCCAAGCAGCTCTGATAGACATCAAGTCACCGAGAGGTCCTGACTGCTGCAGGAATTCCCCCAGTCAGTCCACCTCCTCCCCTGACACTGTTTATCCTGGGACGCCCCCTGCCCCCACCCCGATCTCAGCAAAGGGCCTCAGCCATTGTGGATCAACCCAAAGGTGGGATGACAGTGTCTTCCAGTGCGCCTGGAGGCTCTCAGGTGACACAGGCCCCCGTGTCACCAAACCTCAGTGACGCATGTAGGCCAGGAAGTGTCTCCCTCCCCTGCTTCACTGCTCGGAGCACAGACGTGCCCACGTGGCCGGGGCAGAGACCCGCCTCCAGTCTCCGGGGTCCTGCTGTTAGGCTTTCCTGCGCTGCCCCTCACCCACAGGCCTCCCCGAAGGCAGCGGGCGGGCAGGGCCAGCAGGCTGTCTTGTGACAGAGGGGGTGGCTACTGCCTGGGGAGGGCAGGTCGGGGCCGAGCGCGCACAACATCCAGGACCACCCAAGGCGGGCGTCTGGGGCCTTATCCCCGAGGGTGCTTGCTGCGTGTGGTGACTGGTTTGACATCAAGGCAGGAACACGGACATCAAGGCAGGCTGGGAACCCAGTCAGTCAGCCCATCTCTCTAATTCAGGTGAAATACGCTAAAGTGTACTGGGCTTCCCTGGTGGCTCAGACGGTGAAGCGTCTGCCTGCAATGTGGGAGACCTGGGTTCGATCTCTGGGTCGGAAAGATCCCCTGGAGAAGGGAATAGCAACCCACTCCAGTGTTCCTGCCTGGAGAATCCCCATGGGCAGAGGAGCCTGGTGGGCTACAGTTCATAGGATCGCAAAGAGTCAGACACGACTGGGCAACTTCACTTCACACTGAAGTGAACAAATGCATCTTGATGAACTTTTCTCCCCATGTTGACATAACCGCCACCTGGACCAAAATGTGAATACAACATTCCTTTCATCCCAGAAGGTTTCCATGCCGTCTCCCCAGAGGCAGACTTCACGTGGGCCTGTGTGGCCTCTCAGCTGGGACACGCGGTCTCGTCACCTCCAGGGGGAGCGCCCAGCCTGGCTGGAGAGGAGCGGGTGGAGGACTGCCGCCACCTCTCAGGCCAGGGGTGAGGAGAGCGCTGTGAATCCTGGATCAGCCTCCGGGCCCAGGGCCCCTGGGCAAAGACTTGTGGGGGTCACTGGGGGTCAGGCAGGAAGAGGGGCTGCTCAGGAGCTCCTGAGCCCAGCAGACGCGCACACACTCACACTCACAGCACCAGCTCCGTGTGCAGGGCGCGCAGGCCCACAGGCACCCAGAGGCCCGCCCGCGCCTCACCTGAGCCTGGACTTGGTCCCAGGCCCCCTGCAGGCTGTCCCCGGAGCCGGCCGTGTAGCTGCGGATGAGCCTGGTCACGATGCCGCCCATCTCCTGCTTCAGCTGCAGAGGAGAGAGCACGGACCACGGTCAGCATGCTCGCAGCCCGCGACCCCGTCCCCGGCCACACGCGCTTAAGCTGCCGCTCCGCCATGCCCCGAAACGCCGGGGCTACGCGCGCTGCTCAGAAGCACATTGTCACCCGTTCCAACCACTTTCCTGGTCCTCCCTGGGCGCCAGCGCCCCCGGCCCCAGTGCAGTCGAGGTCAGCCACCCCCGCCCGACCGTCGCCTCAGCACTCAACAGCACGTGAGCCTGCAGACGAGAATCTGTCCACGTCATTGCTGCAAACTGCCCAGCGGCGGGCGTCTCACCAAGCTCGGGAGAAATGCTGCCGCCTTCCCAACAGCCCACAAGGCCCGACACCTTAGGGCCAGCTCTTTCTGTTCCTTTAACTAATTAGCTTTTTTAACTGAAGGGTAATTCTTTACAGAATTGGCCCGCCGCTTTCAGGCCTCGCTCTCCCTGCTCTCCCGCCTTCCTTTTCAGCTGCGGGGTCTTTGGGCAAGGCGCACCCCTGCCTGGGGCCTTTGCACCTGCTGCCCCTCGGCCTGAAATCTTCTTCCCCCAAATATGAACGTGCCTCATTCTCCCACTCTCTTTAGAGCTCTCCTCAAATGGCTCCTCAGAACGGCCTGCCTGAACCACCCAGGAAAATCTCAGCCCTTCCCTATCCCCTGCCAGGCCCCCTTATCCTACGAGGGGAAGCCCGCTGCAGGTTTTTCCCTGTAGCCTCGTCATACCATGCTCGTCTGCTTCCAGGATTTACGGTCTCTCTCGCCCACTAGAACAAGAGCTCCGTGGGGGGGTGGCCAGCAACTGAGTCTGAGATAGCCTGGCCAGGGGAGTGTGCGGCGAGCATGGAGAATGAACGCACGAGGAACCCCCCACCTGCCCAGCTCCAGGGCCCCCCAAAGCTCACATCTGCCTAGGCTGGCTGGGAATGAAGGGTCCCTGTGGGAGGAGAGGGAAGCACCTGCTTTTCACTAACCCCGCAGAGGAAACACTCGTTTGTAAAGAAGGTGGGTGTGAGGTACCGGGATCAAAAGGCTCCGGCCCCCAAGGCCTCTTTCTGGGGTTTGAACAGAGGATCTCACTCTGGCAGCTTTTCAGGAACCAGCCCACTGTGCAGTGGGAGGTGAGACCCAAACCGGCCCCACCTGCAGACCTTGCTGAGGGGCCTCCCCGGGCGCCCCAGCTGGAACAGGCTGCTCACGGTCACCTCTTGTCCCCACAGAACCTTGGGGCAAGGGGCCCGAGAGGAGCAGGAACACCGAGGGGACGGCCCCATGCCTACCCCTCAGTTCCTGAGAAAGAAGAATCGGGGAGGTGGGACAGGACCTCCAGATGGGGGCTTTCAGAGCAAGCCGGCTCAGAACTCCGTGAGTGGGGGCTTCCTCCAGCTCCCCACGAACGCAGCGCTCAAAGAATCCACATCCTGCAGACCGCCCTGCAGGCCCAGCCCCCTCTGTTCACCTGCCCCAGAATCGCTCTCTGTCCCTCTCTTACCATAAATTTCTTAGTCAAATATTTCTCTGGTTTTACTGGCAAAGATCTACAACTTGCAAAAGCTAGCCTGTCAATAACTAATCACAACAGTAGCAGCCAACTTTGATCAAGCTTGTTATTACCAATACCGTGCGAAGGACTTTTAATGCATTATCTGACTATCCCTCCAGGCAGATCGAAGGCCTAGGTATTATGGAGAGGCAGAAAACAAGGCCCAGAGAGGTTAATTAACTTGCCCAAGGTCTCACAGCCAAGATGTGAAGAGCTGGGGTTTGGACACATGGCTGACTGACTCTAGAACCCAAGTTTTTATCCGTTGAGCTCTATCAGCATTTAAACCACATGGCCATCGCTTGCAAAGGTCAGACCAGTTCCTTTTTTTTTCTTTAGCACTTAATCTTTAATATGTTTAATTTGGTCAAAATCTATGGAAGTCTACAAAATTCTACAGACCATACGGCTGTGAAACGCAGCGCATGATGTATTATAGCAGTACCATACGGAGAATGTAAAATGTAAAGTTAGACATTAGGTTAACTCACAGATGTGAATATAGTCTTTTCTCCAGTGCTGACAAGGACCACTTACTTTAAAATTCTCTTAACAAATAATTAAAAGCTGCCTAGGTATCATTTTGAACTGTGGTGTTGGAGAAGACTCTTGAGAGTCCCTTGGACTACAAGGAGATCCAATCAGTCCATCCTAAAGGAGATCAGTCCTGGGTATTCATTGGAAGGGCTGATACTAAAGCTGAAACTCCAATACTTTGGCCACCTCATGCAAAGAGTTGACTCTTTGGAAAAGACCCTGATGCTGGGAGGGACTAGGGGCAGGAAGAGAAGGGGTAGACAGGATAAGATGGCTGGATGGCATCACCGACTCGATGGACATGAGTTTGGGTGAACTCCAGGACTTGGTGATGGACAGGGAGCCCTGGCATGCTGTGGTTCATGGGGTTGCAAAGAGTAGGACGTGGCTGAGCGACTGAACTGAACTGAACTATCATTTTAAGCTCCCCCAGTTCTCTTGTTTGGAATGAAACCCCGTGAGGTCACTGCAACGAGCAGTTTTAAACCAGAGCTGCTCGGTGGTTTGCCCAAGTCGCACAGTGAGAGCTGTCTCCTGCAGAATCTGAGCCTCTCTGCCCCGACCCTCTCCGCTCCACCTCTGCTCCCCAGTGAGGCGCGGAAAGAAGGCGGTCCCCAGGGGCACTTGCAGAGAGAGCGGTCTCCCCCTACATCCTCCCACCGGACCTCCCCCCACCAACCTGGGCTCTATTTATACCCAGCATGGTTGCCACAACAGCCCAGACTTCCCTGTTTCAGCCCCCAGAAATGAGAAGGCGATGGAGGCTGGGTGGTTTCCACTGAGGCTGGGTGGTTTCCATGGAAACACCACATCCATCCTCCAGCCCAGAATGGGGCCGAGGGACACAACTGGGCCAGGGGGGCCACGGCAGCAGGGGCTGATTCAGCTCGGCGTTGATGCCTTGGGACCCCAATGCCCAGGGGAGCCCGGGGAAGTTACCCTGGCAACCAGGCTGTTTCTGAGACAGGGAGGAGCAGGGAGAAGAGCTCACCATCTCACTTCACCCCTGCAGGGGCCACCCTGCGGGTTCTGCCTGCCCCATGCCCACTCTCCCTCCTTCAAACAGCAACTCCCTTCCTTAGCAGTAAGCACTCCTCAAACCCTCCATGTGGCCGAGGAGTCCTGCCCCCTCGCTGCCAGGGGCAAGCAAAAACCCAGGATGCCACTTAGCGCCTTCTACACCCTGGCACAGCGAGTGGTTCAGGGATGGGCAAGTGACCCAAGATCACACCCGAGGGCCCTCGCTTTCAGCTAATTTGGTGGGAGAGGGCCTGAGTGCCACTCCAAACCCCGCTGGACACAGCTGGCCTGAGGAGGAAGCCAGCGGAGGTGAGCAGGGCTGAGGATGCAGACGGTGCTGGTGGCAGCCGTCGGAAGCCTGGACCCAGCTGAGCCTGCAGCCAGGGCCGGCCAGTTTCTGTTGGGTTACTATTACATGTAATAAAGAGGCTTGCCTAGGAACAGCTGCATAATTTACAGCCCAGTGTAAAGTGAAAATGCAGGGCTCCTTACTTCAAAATGATTAGGAATTTCAAGACCCCAGCCCAGGCACAGAAAGCTTCTAAGTGTGGGATGCTGTGTGGCTGTTCAGTGTACACGCCTAGGAAGCCGGTCCTGCTCTTGCCCAATACCATCCTCCCCGCTTCCCCAAAGAGAAAACCAAGGTGCAGACAGTGAGAAGAACTGCACAGGACCAGACAGCTGGCAGGCTGGGGAGGTACACCCATCACCAGCTACACGCATCTCCAGGACCCCGAGATCCTGTCGCAGCAAGCCGCCCAGCATCCCCACCCCACCTCCACCCTGCTGCACTCTGGGACCCCTCTGCCCCCACCTCCACCTCACTCTACGCTTCTATGTCGCTTTGTGGTGCGGCTTTTCTGAGAAAGGTACAATCAGAAGATAGTGTATCATCCAAAACGAAGAATCCTTTTCATACTTTTCCAGGCTCTGCTTAAATGCTCCCTGTGATGGGGAACTCAGTACCACACAAAACAGCACATTGCGGGAGGCTCTCGGCACAATCAGCTCATTTTAAGTTGCGCCCAAATGGCTTCTATCCACTAGTTTCCATCCTCCCTCTGCCTCCCAAGTCCCAGCTGGGACCACACAGAACAAATCGAATCATTCTCTCCCAGGACAAACGTCGTTCAGATGTTTGAGACCCAGCCTCATCTCCCTTTACCCCTTCCTCCCCAGGGTAAACCTCCAGGCTCCTTCGCAGCCTCTTTGGGATGGTGTTCAGCCCTCTCTCCATGCTCTCATGTGCCAAACTGCCTCTCACAGTGAGGGGTCCCTGTGCAACGAGAGGGGCCCACACCTTCTTGCCCCCTCCCCCTGTACCCACAGAAGAGGTCGCCAAGCGCTTTGAGGCTTCCTCCTGGGAACCTGGTAATGAATGAGGACCCTTTGCCCTGGAAGATGTGGAGGGGGTAGCATTTTCACTCTTAGTGGCCACCTAGGTCTTTCCTGAAAGTCTGGCTGCAATCTATATAACCAGCTACCAAAGAATTCAGCAGGGGGCCTCGCCATGTACGTCTGTCCACCCCCTCCACAATAGGCTCCCTGAGGGCGGGCCCGAGTCAGGCCACTGGTCTCCACAATCCCTTTCCAGAAGGGCAGTCTGGGTGCCCTCTTCCCCTTTCCCGAAAGGGAAGAGAAAGGTCCCCACCACCCCCACCTCCACCCGTGTCCCGACTCCAGCCACCTCCCTGTGGCCGTGGAAACCCAAGCTAGTGAATCAGGAGGTTTCCACGGCAGGGAGAGCTGTCTCACAGAACACGCTGTCCTCAAGGAACTCGTTTCATCACCTGTGTGCTCCCTCCTATGGGCGCTGGCTGCTTGGCTACTGTGGGCCCCTTTCGTGGGAGAGGGAAGGAGGAGAAAGGGAATAATGGCTTTTCTTGGCAGCCACCCTCTCTGCAGGGCACACAGCAGTCCAGCTGAGCCCCCGTCACCACCAGCAGCCCCCTGCCTCCACGCCAGCGACCACCCAGCCAGGCGAGCCCCTCCCCTCACGCGCTCAGCCCTCAGGCCTGCTGCTCAAGTTGAAAGTGAAAGTGTCAGTCGCTCAGTCGTGTCTGACTCTCTGCGACCGTGTGGACTGTCGCCTGCCAGGCCTCTCTGTCCATGGAATTCTCCAGGCAGGAATACCGGCGAGGGGGGGTTGGCATACCCTTCCCCAGAGGACCTTCCCGGCCTAGAGACTGAACCCGGGTCACCTGCATTGCAGGCAGATTCTTTACCATCAGAGCCGCCCAGGGAAGCCCCTGATACAAACTCTCAGAGCCTCAGTGGCCTCACACAAGCAGGTCAGGGGGACGGCCTGAGTGATGCACCCCGCCCAGCACCCAGCTCATCCTGGGAACCGGTCACTAGTTCACCCTCTCCTGCACTGACCCCTGCCCACCCTCCACCACCCAGAAAGAACCAACCAGCACCCCAGAGTGACAGAGCTGGGAATGGCCCAAGAGGTCACCAGGGGCTCGGGGAGGCTGAGTAACACGTCCACGGCCACGTAGCAGGCAACGGCAGAACCCAGACCCGAGTTTTGCCCAGTAAACGGGGGCTGGGTAATGATCAGACAAGGAAACAGCCAGAGGAATCTTAACTCCATACCTAAATCCCGGTTCCCACAGCCCTTGCTAATATGAGCATTGATACTGGTGACAATAGGAACAGCTGCCCGTTCGCTGAGCCCAAACGAGGCGTTAGTGAAGTCGGCGACGGTGACGATAATAGCAAACTCGTGCAGTGATGCCAGCACGCATCTGCTCTGGGCAGGCGGACACTAGGCCCTCCCACCTGTCAGCGCCTCCACCCTTGGTGCGCTACTTATAAGGTGGCCTTCGGGGCCAGTGCGCGCTGGCACTGAGAAACGGTGGGATTTTAGGCAGGGCTGGAGGGCTGCGTGTCACCCCCACGAGCTCTTCCATTCTGTACTTCCCAGGGGGCACCTGCAGGGGGTAAGCCAAGGCCATCAACAAGCTCATTTCCATCCGGGTTCGATTTTGCCACCAAATGGGTTGTGAGTGGTACGCCGGGTTTGTGAAGTGTTTTTTGGACTTTGGAATTATGGCTAAGGGAGAGCGGACCTGTAGGATTGCTGCCGTTTGACAAAGGAGGAAACCAAGGCACAGAGGGGCTGAGTAACTTGCCGAGGGTCTCAGAGCGGGGCTCCGGCATGGGCAGCTTGGTTCTGGGGTCCAGGCCCTGGGCCAATACATCTGTGTTTTCTACAAGCCTTGAAGTCTGGGCTCCCAGCAAACCTGGGGCTGAAGGGAAGCCAGCCAGGTCTATTCTCCTCCGTTGACAGGAGCAGACCCCACAGCTTGGAAAGCCTCCCCTGGTGCCGCTCTGGGAACAGTGGCTGCTGGGGGGAGGGACACTGGAGACCACTTCAGGGGGACCCCAGGGGCTCAGTCCCTCCCACCTGCTCAGGAGGCCTGGAGAGGGGGGAGACGGGGCCCGTCGCCTTTCAAAACAGCCTTTTTCCTTCAGGCTCACCCAGGTCCCACCTCCCCAGCTGGGCCTCATCTGCAGGAATAAACACCACCAAGGGCATGTTTAGTCTTCCACTGGGATTTACAATGTGCTGGGAAAGAAAAAATAAATCATTCATTCCAACTCGGGCGATCGGGTGGCGCCAGAACTTCCCCAGCAAAGCCAGGAAATTTCCCCCTGCTTTCCAGGGAAGGAGGTGGGCAAGGGGAGGCAGGCTGGGGCTGGGGGCCGGGGGGCATGAAGTGTGGAGTCTGGGAGCTTGGGAGAGGCAGAGAAGGGGACAGTGGGGTACCGCAACACCACAGAGCCTGGACTAGAGTCAGGAGAGCTGATTCTCCAAACCAGCCCCACTCCAGGGCTGGGTGTCGCCTCTGGGGCATGGCTCCTGGTTGGCAGCCAAGCAGATTATGCCAGCTAGAGGGGAGGCAGCGAGGACGTAGAGGGAAGCACAGGCCTCGGGTTGCAGTGGATGGGACTCTCCGCCCTGTCGCATTTGAACCGCATATGACCAGGGCCAAAATTCACTGCCTTCCTGGGCCTCAGTTTCTTAACCTTGAAAATGCCAATAAAACTAAAATGAGTGTCAAGCGACCAGCTCAGCCCCTGGGATGTGACTGGTGCTCACAGACGGACACTGTCTTTATTACTGTGAGATGGGACAACACGAGGGTGAAGAGGCAGACTGCTCAACGCCGTTTGACTAGCTTCTGAGTCACAGGAACCGCTTCCTGCAGCCCCGTTCTCATCTACTCTCTTGGTACTGTGCCACTGACGGGGGCTCAGAGAAGCCCCAACTGCCACACAGTGGAAATGAAGACCTAATCCTGCAACCCTTGTGCTGGGAGAGTAGCTTCCCTTCCCTCAACATCGGCTTTCTGGCTGGTAACCAAGCCAACTTCCTTTCCTCTACTAAACTGCTATTTTCCCTTTCACCTTGGCTGCCAGGAAGCTCAGTGTTCAAGTTAGCTCTAAGTTCCCACAAGAATCTTGTCCCCCAGCTCAGGAATACCGTTTTCTTCTCTCTCAGTGTGTCTTCTGATAGTCCTCATATTGATTTTAGCTGCTCTATGCCTACGTTGGAAGCTAGCTCCAATGTTCCTAGGAATTTTCACTATAATGAAAATTTCACCAGCGTGAACCAGGAAGCCAGGTGGCCTGGGTTCAAACCCTGGCTCTTCCACTTACTAGCTGTGTGGCCTTTGGCCCAGTGACTTAGCCTCTCTGTGCCTGGGGTTCTACATCTGAAACTGAGGGTACTCATACCCATGACCTCAAAGGCCTGTTATGAGGAACAAATAAACGCGGTGTATACAAAGCGTTTATGCCAGGCTTGCTCTAGATTCTGTGAAGTATTACTTGATGATGTTGCTGTAATGTTTTCTCAACTTCCTTCCAAGACGGATCTGTGGCAACTTGACTTTCAAAGTGGTAAAATGTAGGAGTCCACACGGCCACTGGCTCTGCCAGCCCTGTGGGTGGATGGGAACTGTGGTCCTGGAGAGAAGGCAGGATCCAGCCTCAGCTGGGCCCGGGGTGAACTCCGACTGGCTGCTTGGCGCCTGGGCCCTCACCTGGCCTGGCTACTGGCACCGTATGCCCTCAGCCCTCACCTGGAGCATGAATGGTGGTGAGGCTCAGGGAGAGAAGGCAGGGAAAGTGGCTGGCACTGAGCCCAGTATCTGGTGTGTGCTCAGTAGGGATTAGGGATAAGGGGCTATCCTTACTACTGCTGATGCTGTCATTGATAATCATCTCTCTGAGCATCTGCTTCCTGGCCCATTAACATAAGACTTACACAGCAGAGCTGCTGGGAGGACAAGACGAGATAATGTGCATAAAGCTTCTAGAAAATACTGGGTGCACAGTGCAGGTGCTCCATGATGCTAACTGTGACAGTCACAATCAACTGGCACACCCACTGGCCCACAGACAGCCCCTTCCCTCTTGCGTCTCTGTCTTTAGAGGCTGAAAGTTGGATACTCACTTTCTCAGCCTCCCTTGAAGCTACAAGTGCCTTTAAAACTCAGTCTGGAGGAGACTGGTCAGGGGCTTGCTTTTTGGATAAAAGGGATAGCCATGACTGGCACTGCCCCAGACTTGCTTGCTTGGTCAGGGGCTTGCTTTTTGGATAAAAGGGATGGCCTTGGCTGGCACTGCCCCACTCCCTTTCTCCTGGCCAGAGCAGCACAGATGTTGGGCCCGGTGCTGTGGCAGCCGTCTTGTGACCATGAGACGAGTGGCATGGAAGAGGAAAGATGTCAGGATGAGGATGCTGAACAGACAGCCAGAACCAGGGCCTCTTGAGCTTCCAAACCTGACTTCTGATTAAATCAACAACATACGTACGTCCTTAGAGTTTAAGCCCCAGTGTGTCTGATTTTCTATTCCAAACACTGAAGGTCTTCCCTCTGACATGGGAATAACGTTTTCATGGACCGTCTCCTCCCTGGGCCTCATCTTCGGACGAGATGCTGAGAATTATGCTAAGTCCTTCGCTGAGATAATCTCATTGAATCATTGCAGCAACCCTGAGAGTTATTAATGACCCCCGGTTACAGAAGGTGAAACAGGAACAGAGAGGCAAGCAGCTTGCCAGTGGCCACACAGCTAGGAAGTGGTGGGGTCCAGTCAATATTGGGCCCAGCAGCAACTCCACCCACCTGTACTGCCTCCACCCACCTCTAGCATTCTGCCATGTGACCCCAGGGAACTAGAGGCCCTGGAGGCTGAGCTGGCACCTGCTGACCTGGCACCTTTCTTTTTCCTGCAATGCATGGCCTGGAGGATCCTACTTCCCCGACCAGGGACTGAACCCACACCGTTGGCCGTGAACGCACGCAGTCCTAACCACCAAACTGCCAGGGAATTCCCCGCCTTTGGGCTTCTCCATGACAACCTCGAGGCCTCTTGTCTGTCCTCCACCCCCAGGCCACCCCCACCCCCACTCTCTGCGCACGTGCCTAGTCCAGCCCAGGTTGGGCTGGGGACGGGGTCGGGGGATGCTCACCTGGCCCATGTTGAAGTAGAAGAAGACCCCTGCAGTCACCTGGGCGATGAGGATCAGCAGGAGGAAGGCAAAGTACTGGGGACGAAGAGCAGACGCGTAGTCAGCAGGGTCCCCACCACGCCCCCTCACCTCAGATGCCCCCACCCAGACTGGGCCAGGGCCCCTGGGCAGGATGAGGTGGGGGCGCTGGGTGGACAGTGCTGGGGGGACCGCACTCACCATCCCCAGCAGGCAGCGGACCTCGTTGACGGCACCCAGGCAGCCCAGGAAGCCCATGAGCATGGTGAGGGCCCCCACGCTGATGAAGACATAGGCCGCCACCTTGAACGAGGTGGAGGAGGTCTCTGCCAGGGGAGAAGACATTGGAGTCAGCCTGCCTGTCTCACCCTTGCTGAGTGCAAAATCGGGGCAGGACTGCAGCCACATCCTTGCTGTGGAGTCGGGACACTGGGGTCAGCCATCCAGCCAGGCACCTGCTCCCTCCCCCGCTTTGGAGGTGGCCTCCCCTAGAGGTGTGGCCGCCCCTTCCCTGCTTTACTTTTTCTCCTTAGCACTCAGGGGGCTGAAAAGACTCTAGTTTTACTGACGTCTCTTGCTCATCGTCTGTGACTCGTAGGAGCCTGTAAGCCGCATGAGGGCAGGGGCCAGTCCCTTCTGAAACCCCGCCCCTGGGACAGCGTCCAGCACAGCAAAGTGCTGAATGAGTCACTTGCTGAGTTAACGGAACAGACTGGCAGGTCCCGCTGGGCCACAGACGCAGAGGCCCACCTTCCTCTGTGTCCATAAACAACAAACGTGGCCCATCTTGCCCATTCACTATGCCTCAGGGCTTCACACGTCTGCCAGAACTCTGCCCGGCAGGCACTAGCAAGCCCATCTCACAGATGAGGAAACGGAGGCTCAGAAAGGCACATCAGCAACGGCCAGAGCTGGGATTTGCGAATAGGCAGACCCAATATTTTGTCCACCTGACGCATAGAGAGACTCACTGGAAAAGACTCTGATGCTGGGAAAGATTGAAGGCCAAAGAAGAGGGCGACAGAGGATGAGATGGTTGGATGGCATCACTGACCCAATGGACATGAGTTTGAGCAGCCTCCAGGAGAGAGTGAAGGAGAGGAAGGCCTGGTGTGCTGCAGTCCATGGGGCTGCAAAGAGTGGGACACGACTGAGCAACTCAACAACAGACTCACAACACCAGGCTCTTTCCACTTCTGCACGGGCCGTGCGCACTGACGCAGGCGTTTCTCTCCTTTATTTGTTCGGCCCACAGAGATTTACCAGGAACCACTGCATGCCAGGCGCTATGCCAACTGCTAGGTATGCAGTGGTCAGTCAACCTGCTGAGGTCCCCACCCCTCAAAGGTGACGTGCGGTGGGGTGAGCGGTGTGAAAGGCCATGAAGACGCTGAGGCCGGCTAAGGTCAAGTGAGCACGGCAGACGCCTGAGGCGGGAGGAAGCTTGGGGCATGGAAGACAAGATAGAAAAGAAGGTGACAGAGAGAGGAGTCTGCCAGGGCATATGCGGGGTGGGGGAGGGGGGGCAGTGCCTAATGGCAATGATGGAGCACCCCCCCACCAGGCGGATGGAGGTCAGAAGTCTCGACCAGCATTTCCCAAGAATCCCAACAGACCATGCACGGAAGAGCTCACGTCCTCCTCCAGCTCCCAGGTGTGGGGTGTGTGGAGCCCACTCCAAACCCTGAGGCTGTGACATGCCAGGAGAGCCCAGGGGGTCGCGCCTCCCATGGGCAGGGGGCTTCGGGCTCTGTCCTCTGACAGCCCCGGGCACTGCAGAGAAGCTGGTGAAGCACCCTCAGGGCGTGGAGGACGCGGGCAGAGCTTCCAGACAGCAGCAGAACAACCCCGAGAGCCTCAGCGGATCAGGAGGACCGTCCTCGGGGATGCAGACTCCTGGGTCCACTGTGGCTGGGCAGACTTTGCAGGAATCCGCCTGTTCATCTTGCTTTCCCAATGACAGACACAGCCAGGGCTGCCAACGGGCTGACTGACCGCGACTCCCGGTGGAGAGGGCAACCCTCAGAGGGGCTGAGGTCCCCACCTCGGCCATGGTGGGTGCGTGGGGGCCCTTAAGGAATTACCACAAAGCTGGCGCATTGGTGGGTAGGAGGGGGTGATCCAGCCCCACTTCCTGGACACAGACAGAAGGTTCTGGAGCTGAGGAAATGCCCTGGCCAGCCCATCTCACTCTCAGGCATCAGGGCAGGGCGGCCACCCCACCCAGCTCCTTAAAGGAGACCCGGAGAAGCTGAGCAGAGGCCCGAAGGGGGTGAGTGAGGAGACTTCCCTCTTACTCCAGGCCCTTACTGCCCGGGCTTTCACCCACCAACAAGAGCAGGGGAAGGCGGTCAAATTTTGCTTTTTCTTAAACTTCCTGGGTTTGGGTTTTAGCAAGCCCTCCCAGTGAATCCTCCTCCTCCCAGCATCAACTGGCACTGCCTGGAAATCCACGGTGTGCCAGCCCTGAAGAAGGCCCGTTATCCAAACCAGCCTGCTGAATTTCTGCCACGGCCCAGTGAAGGTGGCGCCGTACCCTGATCCCTCTGTTGGGGCCCGGAGCAGCCAGGAGGCTGCAGACGGGGCCCACGGGGCAAGGCTTGGGGCTGAGAGCCTGCCACCACCACTGCCGCTCGGGGCCTTCTCTGGAGGCCAGCTGAGGTGCGGGCTCTCTGCTTCCCAGAACATCTTGTCAGTCCCTGCCTCCTCCAGGGCCTCAGGCTGCTCCTGATCTGGCAACCTGATGTAGGAAGGGGGCACGTGTGTAACCCAGGTCCTATGCACCAAGACTGGCATCCTCTGGCCTTGTTGGGTCTCAGAGGTACCAATGAAGTGGGCAGGAAGTAGCCCAAACCTCCCAAAGTGCCCAAGGACCACGCGAAGTCGGTTGCTACCCAACCCCAACCTTGCTGCTAACAGGCTCTGAGCCCTGTGGGGTGTGGGCAGGCCATTTTTTGGGCTTCTGGTTTTTTAGTGGTTTTTTTTTATTCCTCTGTGAAATAAAACTAGTAATTCCGGCTTCTTAAAGATGTTCTAAGGATCGGATGGTATAAACTGATTTAACAATCATTTGTGTAGGGTTTACGATTTACTAGAAACCCTTCTAAACTCATTCAGACATTAACTTGCCTAATTTCTCACGATGGACTTTATGACGTGGTCTATTATTACCTTCATATTACAGGTGAGGAGGTACAGAGGATCCTTGCCCAGGATCGCACAACCGGTAGATAGCAGAGCCAGGACCGGAACCCTGGCATCGGGCTTGGTGCTCTGTGTTCTGACCCGCCGTCCTGGCCTCTGCTCCTGACGGTATGAATGCGGGGTGTGCCGCGGGGCCCGGTGGTAGGGGTCTGAGGGGGCACTCAGGAGCCATGCCCCCTGGTTCCCATCCCTGTCCCCCCACCCTCTAGCTGTGCCCTTGGACAACTTGCTACCTTTCCCCTCAATTTCCTCCATTATAAGACGGGGCTGGTAATGCCCAGCTCCAGGGACTCGAGTGAGGATTCAGTTAGGTAAGGGGAGAGCCGTTTCACGCAGGCTCAGGGCTCACCCACACAGTAGGACCTGGGCTCCCCGTTCTGACTCTCGCTGCGAGACTCTTAGCAAGTATTTTCCTCCCTTTCTCTGAGCCTCAGTCTACTCAAGGGTATAGTGACTGGGCTAACAAATTAGTGTTTCTGAACTTTGGCTGCCTGGGGAACCCCCCAGGAAGATTTTTAAAAGCCTCGGTGCTCCGGAGCTTACCCAGACCCCTGAGTCAGATCCCTTGGGGGTGGGGTCAGGCCTTGGTACCTGCAAAATCACTCGGGTGCATCCAGGGGGCTTCCAAAGCCTGGCCAGTTTGAGATTCTCAGCCCTGAACAGTGAGGACCCCGGGGGCGCCGGGCAGGCAGGGCACTAAAGGCAGACATGCGGTGGGCTGGCTGGGCCCAGAGACTTTGCTCTGAGGCACAGTGCCCACTGAGTGTGCACCACGGCCTAGGAAGCAGGCAGCCTGGGCCGAGCGAGCAGGGCGGGGAGACTGTGTCCCACCCTCCTTGCAGGGAGGGCATGGGGGGTGTGGGCACCCAACTGTGGCAGGAAACCCAAACCTTAGCCCCCGGATGGGGAGCAGTCCACGCCCTGCCCCCAGGAGAAGTCAAGACTGATAGTCCCAGACAGCAGGGGATATGGTGGAGGGGGGATCACCCTTGCTTCCCTTCCCTTCACGTCCAAGGGGAGGCACAGCCCCCCGGGGCCCCCTCCATCACCCATCCTAGCCTGGTTCCGTTTCATTCAAATCAAGCAGCTGTCATGGGCCTGAGTCCAAACCGGCTGCCTCAGGCAGCTGCTGGGAGGGGAAGTGAGCCAAGGACCCGCTAGCTGAGGGGTGTGGCATCGCTGGACTCCGCTCTCTGCCTCCGTCCCACCTCAGGACGTCCACTGGAGGCTAGCTCAGCAAGATTGGCAGGCTTCCTGGAGGAGGTGGCGAGAAGATCAGAAAGGCCTCCTATCGTCCTGGCAGGGGAGCCTTGGGCTTCTTCCCCTCCAGCTTCAAGAGGGAGACAAGGGGCTTCCCTAACCACCTGGACCAAAGCTCTGGGGGTTCGAGTCCCACACCCGTCACTCCGAGGCTGGGTGAACTTGAGCCAGGGACATTACTTCTCTGAGGCTCACGTCTTCATTTGAAAGGCAGGAAGTTCCTATTGCCTGAGGCTGCTGTGAGGTTAAGGCAGTTTATCTATGCCAAACACTTGGCTCCATGCCTGGCACACTGTGACCACAAACGGTAGACGCGGCCTGGCGCCTCCTCATCACTGCACTTGCCTGGCCCACCTGGCCGGGGCCAGGCACATAGTAGGTGCTTTGTGCATGCCTGACGATCTGCCACTCCTGGCTTTTCTTCTGAACTGGGAAGGGGAGGCTCTACTGCCCGCGTGCTGCTGAGGCAAGTGGAGGCACGGAGGAGGTAAGAGGCTTTCTCAAGGTCAGGGCAGAGGGAAGGGGCCAGGATGGAGAACAAGCCTCTCTCATCCCCCAGCCTTCTCCAGACAACAGCAGCTTTGTTTGGAGAGGGAGAGAAAATTCCTTCTGAAAACCCCTGCGGAGAGGCCTGGGGGCAGAGTGGTCAGCATCAGGACCTGGGCAAGGCAGGCCCCGAGGGCAGCTGAAAAAGGGCGGGACGGGCTTTGAGGGTCCAGGACCTGTGGGAGCAGCCCCATCTGCTGCCCCACCCCTCGTTCAGAGACAGCTGGGCCAGCAGGGAGCAGAGGGCTCCTTACGTAAGATGGAGATGAAACTGTTCTGGTCGACCAGGATCCATATCCCGAAGCCCAGGATCACCGCGCCCAAGACCTGGAAGAAGAAAGCGGCAGTTAATGGGGTCCCCTCCCAGCTGCCCTGGGGTGGAGGCGCTACATCCATCTTTGCCCAGCCCAGGATGTCAGGGTGGCCTCAGCCCTGAACCCCAACTGCAACCAACTCCAGCAATCCAGAGAGCAGGCCAGGAGTGGGAAGTCCCTCCTCTCTCTGCTCTCCCCTACCCTACACTGTGTGCGGCCAAACTGAGGGTGCCAGCTCTGGGGTGCCGACTCCTGCCAGGGGGACGCTCCTACTTATCTCCTGGCCCTTCACCAGCTTGGGGGCTGGGAGCTCCCCAAACAAGCCAGGCTCCGGGGCACTTGGAGCCCTCCACGGACTTGATCATCGAAGCCCAACCTGTCCTCGGATCTCTCGGCTCCGAGACCACTTTTCACAGGAGACTTCCTGATCCCCAGCCAAGTAAGGGGGCCTCAACTGTGGGGCAACCACCATCGGACCCTTCTTAAACCCACTAAACCCACTGGGTTTAACTCTGCCACATGTCTCTCTGGCTGGACTATGAGCTCCCTAAGGGCAGGGGTGGGTTGCATGCAGCCTGTGGACCTGGGCACCTACTGTACCAGGGGCAGAGGACTCAGTGAGGGACTGAGTTCATGAACCAGACTGTGTCCATACAAGATTAGAAAGGGAAAGGAATGGAGTATGTGGTGGGGCGTGGTCATGTAGGCCAGGCCCAGGGATTTCCTGCCTCCCTTCCCTGCACCAGCGGGCAGACCCACAACCTGAGCCTACCTCCCCAGGTAGAACCCCCACCAAGACCCACCCTCCCATCAAGCCAGCTGAGCGTGGGGAGGGGCCCACAGTCTGGCCAAAGCACAGACTCCCATAAGCGGATGGAGGTGGGGAGGCCTGCATCACCCTGCAAGACTGGCCTTCCCCTGAGGCCTGGCCTGAGTCCAGCTTGGGGATAACCCAGTGCACCACCATGCCCCTTTACCAGCAGCCCTGGGCTCCGGCCTCAGCCACCATCCCATAATCTCAGGGGCTAGACCAGCAGCTGCTGACAGAGCCCTCAGCCTGGGATGGGCCCCTTGGCCCCAGGGGCTTCGTCAGTCTTGCTCTACAGTTATTAAAAACCAGAGCTGGGGCCCTGGGTAAGGTGAATGGGGCATTTGCTTCACACGTAAAAACTCAGGGGACACCAAAACCACTCAGTAACCAAGATAAATGAGTTTATAGCGATCATTTTTAAGAAACAAAACCTCATGGGGAAAAAAAAATTCATGATGAGCAAAATATCAATCTTTTAAATAAAGACAGGCTTGGTGTTAACTGCTTTTGCCTTTTGAAAAGGCACAAGGCCCCGGTGTGGTGGGCTGTTGCTGACCCTGAAGCAAGTACCTTGCTCGCTTCACCCTTAGAGACACACCCCTTAAAGACGGCAGCAGCTGAGGCCAGGCAGGGGAAGAACAATGACCCCCGACATCTGTCCCCAGCAGCTCACTGGCCACCTCCTCTCTCCGTCAGATAGGCCGTTATCGTCCTCACTTTACAGACGGGGAGACTGGGCTCCTGGCCTTGCCCGAGGTCGCCCAGTTCACCCATCAGGGGCTCAAAGACAGGTCTTATTGTACAGCTTGGTCACGTGGTGGCAAACCAGAGTCAGGGATTCTGGGAGTCTATCCTGGGCCTCGGCCCAGAAAGCCAGTCCCCGAAACAGGAAAACTCCTGGGACCCTTGAGGTGGGGGTGGTAGGCGAGTGTCCACCCATAAGTGGCAGGCACCTCAGCCCACACAGCTCACTGGGAGGACGGTGGCCTTGACAGGGCCTGGCAGTTAGGTTTCCAAAGACTCCTGAACCCCTCCCCACCCCAGCCAAGCACCCCAGCACGGCTGGCCCGGGGTCTGCCCTGCACTCACACCCACGTGAAAGAGCCCCAGTCTGCTCACCTGTACTCATGGGGCAGGGCTACAGGAAGAACTGCCCTCCCAAATAGAGAGTGCAAGACAGGGCAGAAAATTCCCTCTGGGCCAATATTTTACCCCCAATAGAGTAAAATCCCAGACTGCCCAGCTGGGCTCCTCAGCTCGCCTCCAGGAGCCCAGCAAGTGAAGCGCCTGGCACAATCTTTTCGGTTTCTCTGCAGGTCTGGGGGGAGAAGGCAATGGTGCCCCACTCTAGTACTCTTGCCTGGAAACTCCCGTGGGCGGAGGAGCCTGATGTGCTGCAGTCCATGGGGTCGCTAAGAGTTGGACACGATTGAGCGACTTCACTTTCACTTTTCACTTTCATACATTGGAGAAGGAAATGGCAACCCACTCCAGTGTTCTTGCCTGGAGAATCCCAGGGACGAGGGAACCTGGTGGGCTGCCATCTATGGGGTCGCATAGAGTTGGACACAACTGAAGCAACGTAGCAGCAGCAGCAGCAGCAGGTCTGGGGACTACGGCCTGATCGCTTGCCAGGTGCTGCTGGATCCTCGCCAGGCCATGGGACAGCTAGGAGTGAGGTCAGGTCGGGGGGCTGAGCACCAGGACACCCCCTTTCTCTGTGAACCCAGACTGGGGCTACGGGGCACATCCCACATGAACACCTCTCCCCAGACCCACCAGAGCCTCCTGACAGGGGCCAGGCGCCTCACAGGCCTGCATCCTACCTGCAGAAAGGCCACAGCACCGTGGCCTCAAAGTTTCTTTAGATCTGAGAAAAGCTGATGACGGGGTAATTTTCTGGGGAGTTTGGGGTCATGAGGGAGGGTAGGCCAGGGTGTACACGTGGACTCGTGTGCATACGTGAGAACATATGGCAGCCAAAGCGATTTTGCCAAACCACAAGTTAATCACGTAACCGCTTCCCGCTGTGCAGGAAACACAGACTCAGATCCTTCCTGGAAGGGCTGCTCGCCCAGCTGAGAGAGGCTCGCTGGGACCCACGCCCCCGGTGCTGGACTTCCAGTCCTGCTGTGGGCCCGCGTGCCCCAGCCGCATCGTAACTGCAGGACGCTCTTGCTGACTGCCCTGATGAGGTCAGCTGCCTTGTCATCTGCTCTGTCAGGGGCCACGTCCTTCATTCCCAGCACCTCCCACGGCAGCGCTATTGTCCACTTGAGCCAGTATCTGATGGAAGCCCATCACCTCTCGGACCACAGGCCCCGGGAGTGCAGAAGCCATGGCTCTTCCACCAAGTGAATGTCCGCCTGGCACCCAGCACGGGGTCTGAATATACAGGGCTGCCAAGTATACCCTGGGCGGATGAGTGATGAGTGACGGGTAAATGGACAAACACACACACACACACACGCTGTCTCCTTTCATTCTCTCATTTCTCTCTCACCCTCCTGAGATAAAAAGCTCCCCCTCTCTCCCACTACAGCCCCCCCCCTATCCTGATGAGCCCTCCTGGGCCACAGCACCCGGGGAGGGAACACCCGCTCCCTGCCAGCGTCCTGGAGCAGCTGGGAGGAAACAAAGCGATCCCAACGCTCAGAATGCAGCCTGAGGGAAGCTCGTCTAGGCTCTGGTTCCATGGGGGGCCTGGAGTGGAAGGAACACCCTGGCTCCAAACCCTCAACCCCTCTCGCTTCCTCCATGAAGTCTCCATCTCCCTCCCTCCCACTGCGTGAGGGGAGAGGGAATATCTCTGTCCCTGCGTCCCCAGGCCCTGCCACCTCCTAGGCTGAAGCCCAGACTTCCCCCTCAGGCCCTGAGAGCCCCAGGGACAGAACCACGTGCTCCCACACTCCACCCCTCATCCTGGCTGGCTGGCCCTTCAAGCTGGGCCTCAGCCGGGAGCACAGTGCCTGCCAGGGAAGACGTGGTTCAGGCTGCACAGACAGCTGATTTCCAGAAGCCTGGCCCTGCCGGGAGGGCCCTGACCACCAACCTGGGAAACTCAGGTGCCCAGGCCCTGCGGCCATCAGTGGAGGGCCGGAGCGGCAGGGCGGCCTCAGCAGCATCCTTGCGGCGGGGAAGGTGGGCCAGAGCCAGGGTGGACCCGCTGCAGGGCAGGCAGCACCAGGGCTGTCCATGTCCACACAAGTGTGTGCACACATGTATGGGTATATGTGTATGCATGCATGCGGGTGTACACGTGTGTGCACGCACGTGGATGTACATGTGTGTGCCTGCATGTGGATACACGTGTGCATGTGCGCGTGGGTATGTGTGTGCGTGCATGTGGGCACATGTATGTGTGTGGGTGCATGTGGATACATGTGTGTGCACGCAGGTGTGTACATGTGTGTGCGTGCATGCATGTGGGTACATGTGTGTGCGTGCATGTGTGCCAGGAACACACCTGTAAATATCTGTGTTGGGTTAAAGTTATGAGAGGGAGTTTAGTGTAATGCTTTGTTTTCCAAACTTTCTATACTCCTGTGTAACTTGTAATGTAAAAAAACTTTTTTCCACAAGGAATTCATTTTAGAAAATTTGAAAAATGCAGAAAAGCAAAAAGAATGAAACCAAAAATCTCAGGAATCCCAACAAGAATATTCAAAGATACTTTCTGTTCCTCTTAAAAATATGCATGTATATACATATAACTTTTAAAAAATAAAATTGAGTCATAATAAACATCCTATAAACATTTTGATCTTTTAAAATAATATCAGGTGAACCGATAGCATGAGAGGCCACAGCCCCCAGTAGCATTCTTTTAACGGTCTCTCTAGTCCACTCTCCACCCACCCCGACCCCCATCACACACTCACACTCTCACACACTACTCACACACACCCACATATGCACACCCATGTACGCTCACATATAATCTCACATACATAATCTCACACACATATATACTCACCCATAAGTGTGTGCACATATGCATACACACACATACATCTCACATAAACTCACACACACACATATACTCACCCATAAGCATGTGCACACACGCACACACACACACACATAATCTCACATACACTCACACATACACTCACCCATAAGCATGTGCACACATGCACACACAATTTCACATACACTCACACACATATATACTCACCCATAAGTGTGTACATGCATGCGCACACACACACACACACACACACTCATTCCATCATCCTGGCAACTCCGAGGCAGGAGGAGTCCTCCTGTGCCAGACCAGAGAGGAAAATCAAGGCCCCAGGAAAGGCAGCTCCAGATGTGCACGGAGCGAACAGCTGAGCGGCTGCTGGCCCGAGAGGCCTGCTGGGTGCATCTGGGGAGGGGCGACGGTGTCCTCACTCTGCCCAGAGCCCCGCCTCCTCCTGCCCACCCTCTGGGAGCTTGGAGCAGGGTGAGGGGACACTCCTCACCGTGTTGGTGTGGGTGTGGTGGGGCAGCTGAGACCCAGACTTGCCTCAGGCAGATTCCTCGGGGTGGGCAGAGGAGGATGGGGAGTCAGGACCGGACAAGGAAGATGCCGCTCTCCCCACGCCCACCTCCCACCCAGACCACCCCCATGGCCTCAGAGCTCCAGGAGAGGGAAAGTCTGGGGCAAGGGCCCAGTGTTCTGCCTCCGCACCAGCTGGGAACGCTGGGAATCTCCTTCCACCCCCACCTGCTTCCGTTTCCAACAGTCTGCCTGAGGCCCCAGCCCTGCAACACCCCACCACCAGCCCCAGGCTGGAAGGTCTTGGACTGGGATGCCCCCAGGAAGAGAGTCTCTTTCCTAGGCAGTTGGATGGTGCCAGTCATACTTACAAAGAAGAGCAAGTTGAAGAGGAAGAGGAAGTACTTGGTGACTTTGATGCAGGCTGACCCCATCCTGTCAGTCCTGGAGCGCCCTGGGCAGAAGAGAGAAGGCAGGAGGATCAGCGCTGCGCAGGACCTGGGCTGGGGGGAGGAGAGGGAACTGATGCTGACAGACACCCCAGACCCACTGACCCTCGATCACCCCAGCTCACCCTCGCCACAACCTCACGAAGTAGGTGCTAACGACGTCAGGTCCTATCACAGGGGACCCTGAGGCCAAGAGGTTAGATGACCGACCCAGAGCCACACTGCAGTGGGGCGAGGGTGTGGGTGGCAGCTAGGGTCTGGCTTAGCCGCTCCACCAGGGCTGGGCCTACAGGAAAGTTACTAACGATACTCAGGCTCCCTGAGGTCAGACACAACCAGGAATGCCTAACGGCCAGCCTTCAGGCCCCACGGGGCCAAGGGAGCCAGCAAGGGCAGCTGGGGCTGAGACAGCTGGCCTGGGACAGCTGCAGGGGCTGAGCTGGCCAGTGGGTGGGGAAGCAGGAACCAGACCTTGTTCCCACTGCCCCGTGGAGGGTGCGGAGAAGCAGCTACGGAGCAGGGGGAGCAGCAGCCCAAGGCGTGGCCTTCATCCCTTCTTCCTCCTGAGCCTGTGGCTCCCCCGTCCACGTGGAGGCACCCTCACCCTGGTCTAGTCCATCATTTTTGCCAAATGGGAGCTCAGCTTCAATTTTCTACACCTCCAGGGACCGGGGTAGGGGAGTTAAGGGGGAACATGTGCCCATGTTCAGGCACAACATGGAAAAAGCTGTCCAAGGAAGGAAACGATGACCTGGGTGGTGGTAAGTGCCCTATCCCAAGTGGCGTGCAAGCAACAGCTGAATAAAGACTTGTGGGAATTCAAGCGCTGCTGCTGCTGCTGCTGCTGCTGCTAAGTCGCTTCAGTCGCGTCCGACTCTCAAGCGCTACAGGGAGAGGTTAGATTGAACACTCCTCCAGGCTACCAAGGTCCAAGGCCTGGGTCTGAGAAATGTGGGAACAGCAGTGACTCAGAGCCAGGGAAGTCCAGCCTCGGTAACTCCACCTGGGGCCTCCCCCAGGCCCAGAGCGGGGAGAAAACAAGGGTTCCCCTCTTGTCAAGAGATCCAGAGATCTGTGATCTGAAGCCAGGCCTGGCCCCAGGAAGGCCTGCTGGGGGTATTCCCCATGAAGGAGAGCTATTGTCTTCTGTCTCCCCTCCCAGCGCAGCGCCTGACCACCACAGGCACTTGGTAAACTGGCACAGAACAAAACAGAGAGAGGAGAAAGAGCCTCTCGCCGAAGGAGGCATGCTTTTCTTGCTGACCACGGCCCTGCTTGAGTTTCCTCCCCGTGAAGGCAGAGGGGCTGCCCCAGGCTCAGCCCCAAGCCGCTGTGGCTAAGTCATCCCTTCCCAAGAGAACCCCACCACTTCGGGGAGTGGGGATGCTGGCTTGTGAAACTAGAGAAGTGTGGAACGGTCGTTCCTTTGGCAATTGATGCCGGCCGGTGCTGTTGCACAGGGAAAGGAGTTTCTACTCTTTCTGGCTTCACGTCCTCCATTCAGGCCAGGTCTCCAGGGCAGCCTTGCAAGGTTGCAGGTGTTCAGAAAGGGGCGATTTTTAGACAAGAGTAACCACCTGGCCAGCGCTTCCCCAGTGGTTCAGCAGTAAAGAATCCTCCTGCCAGTGCAGAAGACTCGGGTTCAGTCCCTGGGTCAGGAAAATCCCTTTGGAGAAGGAAAGGGCAATCTACTCCAGTATTCTTGCCCTGGAAATTCCATGGACAGTCCATAGGGTTGCCGAATAGTCAGACATGACTGAGCGACTAAACAGAACAGCCACCTGGCCTCCCCCATGAGCGGCACCAACTCCGGGTAGCTGTCGGTGCGTGCCATCCCTTTAGTCCTCACGACCTGCCCAGGGGTGTGGAGGGTCTTCCTCTCCGGTGGGGGGCAGGGGCAGGGGGAGGCAAGTGAAGTAACTTGCCCGAGTCACACAGATCCTTAAGCAGTGGTGTGGTATTTGAGCCATAGAACCACCACATTCCACTCTATTTGATGAGCGTGGTATTGCTTTTTATTGATTTTTATAAGGTGGCACTAGTGGTAAAGAAGGTCTTCCCTGGGGGCTCAGCTCGTGAAGAATCTGCCTGCAATGCAGGAGACCCCAGTTCAATTCCTTGGTTGGGAAGATCCGCTGAAGAAGCGTTAGGCTAACCACTCCAGTATTCTTGGGCTTCCCTGGGGGCTCAGCTGGTAAAGAACCCGCCTGCAGTGTGGGAGACTTGGGTTTCATCTCTGAGTTGGGAAGATCCCCTGGAGGGGAAAGGCTACCCACTCCAGTGTTCTGACTGGAGAGTTCCATGGATGGGGTCACAGAGAGTCGGACAGACTGAGGGGCTTTCACTTTCACTTTTGGTCTTCCCCTGTAGCTCAGATGGTAAAGAATTCGCCTCCAATTCAGAAGACCCAGGTTCAATCCCTGGGTCGGGAAGATCCTCTGGAGAAGGAAATGGCAGCCCACTCCAGTATTCTTGCCTAGAGAATCCCATAGGCAGAGGAGACTGGTGGGCTACAGTCCATGGGGTCGCAAAGAGTCGGACATGACTGAGCACCTCACACCAGTGGTAAAGAATCCGCCTGCCAATGCCAGAGATGTAAGAGATGCAGGTTCGATCCCGCGGTCAGGAAGATCCCCTGGAGGAGGGCACGGCAAGGCACTCCAGTATTCTTGCCTGGAGAATCCCATGGACAGAGGAGCCTGGTGGGCTACGGTCCATGGGGCTGCAGAGTCGAACACGGCTGAAGCGACTTGGCACACACGATAGCTCCAGACTCAAGGACTGTGAAGTGCTGCCTTCCAGGAGTGGCCCTGACTGCAGAAAGGGGCCTCTGGGAATGGCTGGGATTCCGTTAAGTAGCTGGTGAGCACCAGGGCCACTGTTCAAAGGAGCTCTGGTTTGCAGGTAAGGAGGAGGCAGAGGCTGCTCGGCTGGGATTCCCTGATACTACAGGCAACCTCGCTGGTCTCTTTCATGCACTCAAATTATACTAGGAGTTCTGCAAAGTAAGTCCTTCAGCACCCTATGAGCAAACTGGAGCTCAGAGGGCTGAGGGAGCTTGCCCAGGGTCAAGGGTGCATGGACCAGCAAGGACAGAACCCAGGCCTCCTGGCCCCTGAGGCCACCTCCTCCTCTCCAGGAGGCAGCTGGGTGGATTCAGATGCTGAAACAGGCAGCCCCATGATTGACAGGTAGGTTGGCCAATCAGGGAAAGCACAAAGACTACTTGAGACTCATCTGAGGGAAGAGAAGGGGCTGAGCCTGGGGTGATGGGTGGTTCCTGGACCTGTCGGCCAAGATCCGGGATACAGAGTGTTCCTGCCCCGCGAGTGCTGACACTACCCCTTACAGAAACAGGGAGCAGGAGATGAACACGTCTTCCATACTGGGCAGGAGATGGGTGGCCCCACAAAGGGCAGGAAGTCAGCTCAGGCTGGGGGCACACCCAGGTTGCCCCTGATGCAGAGTGACATCAACCTCAGTGAGATCACAATGACCACCAAGCCCCGAGGAGACCCCAAAGTCGGAATCCGAGGGTCTGGGGTCATACTCTAGTGGTCTCAACTTCAGTCTCTCCATCCACGAGGTAAGAGTAAGGGTTGGTGTAAGGTAGGGACTGGCCAGCTAGACCTGTGGATCAAATCCAACCCACCCTCTAGATGCTGTACGTCTCACAAGAACAGATTTACAGTTTTAAGTATTAGAAAAGTAGAAAAGTCTCTCAGTCATGTCTGACTCTTTGTGACCCCTGGAATTCTCCAGGCCAGAATACTGGAGTGGGTAGCCTTTCCTTTTTCCAGGGGATCTTCCCAACCCAGGGATCAAACCCAGGTCTCCCGCATTGCAGGTGGATTCTTTACCAGCTGAGCCACAAGGGAAGCCCCAAATCATACCTTCCCTGACCAGGAACCATTTTAAGTAGGTGGGAAAAAATAAAAAGAATATCTTATAACAAACGAAATTCAAATAAATAAAGTTGTCCTGGCACCCAGCCATGCCCACCCTTTTACGTATTTGCCCATGGTAGCTATCTCAAGAAATGGCAAAGTGGACTGGTTGTGACACAGACCACTGGCCTGCAGAGCCTGAAACATCCCCTACCTGGCCTTTTATGGAAGAAGGCTGCAGGCTCCTGGCGCAGGGGAGCAGACAGTACACGCACATATCTTATAACAAACGAAATTCAAATAAATAAAGTTGTCCTGGCACCCAGCCATGCCCACCCTTTTACGTATTTGCCCATGGTAGCTATCTCAAGAAATGGCAAAGTGGACTGGTTGTGACACAGACCACTGGCCTGCAGAGCCTGAAACATCCCCTACCTGGCCTTTTATGGAAGAAGGCTGCAGGCTCCTGGCGCAGGGGAGCAGACAGTACACGCACATGTGTCTGGAAGAGATGGCAAGGACCAGGACTACTGATAGCTTGGGATTTGGGCGGAGAGGGAGGTGGGTGGCAGAAAGTGAATAATCAGGAAGGAGAAGACGCAGGATCCCCAGATAAGGGTTCAAATCCTCGTTCTGCCAATGCCGGCCATAGAAGGGACTCCTGGGGTCTCGTTGCCCAGTGGAAGCCCGTGTTATAAAGAAAAGTGAGGTCAGCGCCTGGCACAGTCAGGGCTGGATGAGCAGGAGCTGGGGAAGCGTCTTCATCAGTGCTCTCCCAAGAAGTGATGGGTAAGCATTTCACTTGCACATGAAATTAGACAAGGAGGGAGGCTCCTGATGTTTGGCTTTCCTGTATACACTTTCTGTAAACACGAGAAGGTCTGCCCATGCTTTCCTGCAAGGATGTCTTGACAGTCACAAAACAAGGGAAGAAGATGCAAGCCCATCTCTTTTGGAAAATTCCAGAACAGTCACTGACAGCTCTGTGAGCAGCAGAAAGGAGCTGCTGATTTCATGGAATACTCTAGACCAGGAAAACGGACCGTTTCTAAGCAACTTCAGTTTAAATTGACTAAATACATAAATTCTACGTCAAATCAGTTTGTACAATGAAATTATTATACTACTGGTATTTTACTAACTCTGGCTCATCCTTCAACACTCACTTCAGACATCCACCTCCTCCAGGAAACCCACTCTGGCCATCCTGGTCCACCTGCTCCCTGCTAACACACAGGCCAGTTAGGAGCCCTCCCCCTCTGCTTCCTTCCAGCAGCACTGGGCACTAGAGCAGTTTCCACAACAGGCCCTGGCATCAGACCGCCTGGGTTTGTATGCTATTCTATCACCTCCTGGCTGTGTGACCTCGGACAAGTGACTTAGCCTCTCTGAACCTCATCTTGCTCATCTGTGAGATGAAAGATATAACCCGCTTGGCAGATCTGCCCAGAGATTAAACTAGATAATGTGGGTCAAGTGCCTGGCACAAAGGAGGCTTTCAATAAATGGAGATTACCATTATAACTCATGAAGCTGTACAGTAATTTTCTACTTATTTGTTCATCTCCCCTATGGACTGTGATATCTTGAGGGGAAAGGTGATGTATTCTTTATGAGGTCAAAGTGGGCTCAAAAACAACTTGCTGAATAAGGGACTAGATGGATATCTGTCTCGTTCCAAGGGGTGGGGTGAGGGATGTGCAGGGGCAGCACTCAGGGCCAGCTCTGGTGCCAGGACCCACAGTCACAGCTCCCTCACCTTCCCCGGGGGCGGGGGGGGGAGCCCGTGGGGAAGAGCCCCTTCTTTAGGAGAGCCCCCCGTCCGTGCCGGGCCCCTGTGAGCTCACGCTGGTAGAGGGGGAGGTAGGTTTATCCTGCACCTGATGAAAGAGGAACCCCCCAGCCTGACCCTGGGACCCGGATGTCCCTGAACAGCCCTAGGGAAACCAAGTAGTTGGGGGGGGGGGCTGTGGCCCCTCCAAGCCCCAAGTCTGGAGCTTCAAGCTCGGTGCCTGCTCTGAAGGGACACCCTGCTCTGCCCTGCTTGAGACCCAGCACTGTCCTTCCCACCCTAACCCCAGACCTGCCTCTTAAACTGTCAAGTGACAGGCTGGGACCAGAGCAGAGGCAGTTTCCAGGGTTGTTCTTCAGAATACAAGTCCTAGAAGACTCGCCGTTCAGAACTAGAGACTCCATGTCACCAAGTCTATGGAGTGCCAGTCCCCCCCCCCCCACCGCTCCCCCAGGGTCACATTAGGCTATTAGCATCTTCAAGACACCCGGCAGTAAACACCGCTGACGGAAAAGCATCTATCATTCAACAGCCTAACGTCTCACGGAATGCATCTTAGGAAACGCCAAGCCCAAGGCTCCCGAAGGTCCCCTGGGACCAGGGCTCCTGAGCTCTAAGTGCTGCGGGATTCAGAGACGCGGAGATGAACGGCCCTTCGAGCCACCAGCTGGCTCAGACACGACACCCGAGAGCCACGCTCGGGTCTCCTCCTCCTCCCTTCATCCCACAGCGGGAATGGGTCTCCAATCCCTGACCCTCCCAGCTCCCTGTCCCACCCCCGACTCGGACCAGCGCAGCTCCCTGGCTGCTCACGGGATCCCCTCCTGCCCTCGTCAGGCCATCATGCCCGCAGGGAGGACTCTGGGGAAACGCAAACTAGATCTTGTCACTCCCGGGCTGCAACCCTCCAGCGGTGACGGAGCCGAGCCGCTCGCTGTGAGATCCAGACTCCTACGTGACCGGTGAGGCCCCGCCCGGTTGGCCCCGCCCCTCCTCCGTCCTCCCTATCACACGTTCGTTCCTAAGGCTGCTCCTTCCTGTTGTTCTGTACACCAGGCCCCTGCCCACCGGAGCGCCTTTGCCCTCTCAGTTCCTCTGCCGGGAGCACTCTGCCCACAAAGACCCGGGCAGCCCTCCCTTCCCCTAGGCAGGCGGAGGTATTCCCCCCAGAGGCCTTCCCTGAACACTGATCTACACGGCTGGCTGGCCGGCTGGCTGGCCACAACTAGCTGCGTGTGGGAATCAAAATATGCTAATATGCAGCCCCTGGCCCCTGCTCCAGTCAAATCATCGGACTCTTGGGTGTGGGGTCGGGGCGTCCCCTGATGCAGCTTGGACACCTGCGCCCGTCACATGGCGCTGCTCGCCGCAGTCACCTCACCGCTCCACTACCGTGACCAGAGCCCCCGTTAGAATAGCATATGCTTCGGTTAGTTCTGTGCTTCCAATAGAATATGGTTCCTTCAGGGGAGGGGCTGCATCCGTCTTGTTTACCCAGTAACCCACAGTCCAGGACAGTGCCTGGAACACCGTAAGCCTTCCGTGTGTATCTGCAGGAAGAAGGAAAGGAAAGGAAAGTCTGGAGAAGTCAGGGCCAGCTCCTTAGAGGGGACAAGGCAAACCAACTTTGATCCTGCAGCTGCGGGCCTCTTGCTGTTGTTCTGCCACTCAGTAATGTCCAACTCTGTGACCCCATGGGCTGCAGCACACCAGGTCTCCCTGTCCAGCACCAGCTCCTGAAGCTTGCTCACACTCATGTCCATCCAGTCGATGATGCCATCCAACCATCTCACTCTCTGTCGCTCCCTTCTCCTCCTGCCCTCAGTCTTCCGCAGCAGCAGGGTCTTTTCCAGTGAGTCGGCTCTGCATCAACTGGCTAGGGCTTCCCTGGTGGCTCAGACAGTAAAGAATCCGCCTACAGTGCAGGAGACCTGGGTTTCTTCCCTGGGTTGGGATGATCCCTTGGAGAAGGGGGTGGCAACCCACTCTAGTATTCTTGCCTGGAGAATCCCCCTGGACAGAGGAGCCTGGCAGGCTACAGTCCTTAAGGGTCGCAAAGAGTGGGACAGTACTGAGCAACTGAGCGTATCAGGTGGCTAAAGTATTAGAGCCTCAGCATCAGTCTTTCCAATGAATGTTCAGGGTTGGTTTCCTTTAGGATGGACTGGTTTGATCTCCTTGCTGTCCAAGGGACTCTCAAGCGTCTTCTCCAGTAACACAGTTCAAAAACCTCAATTTTGTGGCAATCAGCCTTTTCTTGGTCCAACTCCCACATGCATACATGACTACTGGAATGAAGAGTATGAAAAGGCAAGTCTCTGGTGCTTAAAAATAACATCATTGGCTTGTGGGGAGGGGGTTACTTCCCTTCCCAAGAGACTGAACTTTAATCTCTGCTGGGTCAGAAAAGGCTGACAGAAGCTGTGAACCCTCTCTCTAGAAAGATGCATGAAGACACGCTTTCTTCTGGTTTCATGGGGTCACTAACCCTAGAAAGCCAGGGCCTTATTTCTCCCATCTCCCAATTGCTAAAGCAGTGGCCCCCAATCTTGGCCAAACCTTAGAATTAGCTCTAAACCTTGCTGGTGCCTGCCCTGCTAACCCTGCCCCTAAACCCCTGAAATCCTGATTTAATTGGTCTGGGGTGCAGCCTGGGCACTCAGTTCAGTTCAATCACTCAGTCATGTCCGACTCTTTGCAGCCCCATGGACTGCAGCACTCCAGGCTTCCCTGTCTATCACCAACTCCAAGAGCTTGCTCAAACTCAAGTCCATCAAGTCAGCAATGCATCCAACCATGTCATCCTCTGTCCTCCTCTTCTCCTGGACACTAGGGTTTTATTTTTTAAGCTTCCCAGGGGATTATCATGCATCGAGACCCAGCGTGGCCTGGTCTCTCTGCTCTGAGTGGGGATGTCTCGGGCCTGGGAACCTGGGGCAGCAGGTCCTGGCCAGGGAGAATCTCACGTGAAGCTTCCTGCACCTTTGCTCTGTCCTCCACTTCCTGGAGGCACATTCCTGGGGTGATTCACCCCAGAGCAATATCCACTGGGCAGGAGGAGACTTTTTGAGATCATTGCTTTGCTCAGAGGGGCTGGAGAACACAGGAGACTACAGATCCCATAGCAAACTCGGGGCTGAGCACACCATGGAGGACTTGGAGATTCCCGGTCCAGAGCTTTCCTCTTTCCACCTGCTGCCCTGCCCCAGCTCCCCAGGCCTTCCTCATAGAGATTTAAGGAGAACTGACTCTGCATCACACTCATCCTTGGTTCTCACCCCTGCATCTGCTACCTCCAGGCCACACAATCTGCAGAGCTGCCTCCTTATCAGTGAATGGAGAGACTAAACCCACCCACCACTCACAGGTGTGAAGGTGAACTGGACTCAGGCTCCACATAGTAGGGCTCGATCCATGCAGGTCCCCTGGCCCCCTCCTCCCACTATCCCTGCCCAAAGATGCCAAATCTGCCGTATTTTACCAACTGTGCGGGCTTGGGCAATCACTTCAGCCCCGTGCCTCAACTTTCCCACCTGTAAAATGGACTTAATAATGGGCTCTGGTGAGGCTTACATGATTTAGTATCTGTAAAGCGCCTGGCACCGAGTATGTGTCTAATAAATGCCACCAGTTACGATGATGATGATGATTATCCGGAAGTTGTTGATTTCCTGACCAACAGTCCAAAGCCCTCTGCAGGGCCTCGAGCCAGCCTCTAGATACGTGCAGGGGAGTGCCAGAGAGTGACTACCCCTGCTCTCAGGCGAGGGGGGCAGGGTGAAGCAGGGCGGGGCTGGGCCACCTGAGGAAGAGGCCTCTGCTCTCCGTGGGGGCAGGGCCCCTGTCTCTGAGCCTCTGGGCTGTCTCTCAGCGGCCTGCCTGAGACTTGGGTGTCCAGCCAGTTGGGTGAGTTGGACAACTGATCCCGTGGGAGCCCGGGCAGCTTGGACAGAAAGAGGAGAGAGCACACCTGGCTGGCTGCTCAGCTCTGGAAGCCTGCCTGTCGACAGGTAACGCCACCTGCAAGCTGGTTCTCGGCCACCCAGCTCTGCGGTTCTCTGGACTTTGTCCCGATTGTGTTTGTTTTCATCTGTGACAGGTGATGTGTTTCCAGAAACCCATGCTGACTCTCCTGTGCCTCCCTATATCCTACTTTTCAATCTCTGGTCGTACCTTTCCCCTTGTTGTTAGAACAGAAAAATGGAAAACTATTACCCTGGACAACTAGAAAATTAGGAGGCCCTCAGAGTGGGTTGCCATTGCCAGATATTCATTCCAAGTTGCCATTTCGAGTATTCTGGCCTGGGAATTCCATGGATACAGGAGCCTGGTGGGCTACAGTCTATGGGGTCACGAAGAGTTGGACATGACTGAGCAACTAAGCAACAGCAGGATTAGGATCTCAGCTTCCTTTAGGACTTCGGTGTGAATCCCAGCCCTGCTTCCTACTGTGTGACCGCCAGCGAGGAAGTTACGCAGCATCTCTAAGCCCAGTGTCTCAGCTCTAACACGAGGATACTAGCAGGACCTCCCATCTTACAGGACCGAGATGAGGCGTGTAAAGAGCTCTGGGAACACTATCAGCTCCTCACAATGCAAGTGAGCAAACCCCACAACCACCACCATGGGGTGGAAGAAACAGGTCCAGATCAGACCTTCCCAGGAATCCCAGGATTTTAGAGCCCAAGTTCAGTTCAGTCACTCAGTCGTGTCCAAACTCTTTGCAGCCCTATGAATTGCAGCATGCCAGGCTTCCCTGTCCCTTCCCTGTCCCCAGCTCCCAGAGCTTACTCAAACTCATGTCCATTGAGTCAGTGATGCCATCCAACCATCTCATCCTCTGATGTCCCCCTCTCCTAACACCTTCAATCCTTCCCAGCATCAGGGTCTTTTCCAATGAGTCAGTTCTTTGCATCAGGTGGCCAAAGTGTTGAAGCTTCAGCATCAGTCCTTCCAATGAATATTCAGGACTGATTCCCTTTAGGATGGACTGGTTTGATTTCCTACAGCCCAAATCAGAGCTCAAAGCCTTCTGCGTGGTTACCTGGCCAGACTGCAGTGGCAGAGGGACAGCACCAGGTCTTCGTATCAGCCCATACCCACCATCCCTCATTTCATCTGTAACAACCCTTGAGATATCATCAGCCCCATTTAACAGATAAAGAGACTGAGACTTGGGTTCAGTGACTTGCCTTGGGTCACACAAGTCAGTGGCTAAGCTCTGATGAAACTCCAGGTCTGCCTTGAGACTAGAGCTCCTCTCTCTTCACCTGCTGCCAAAACAAAGGAGGTCGATGGTGGAGCCCGCCAACCCCACCCTTCTGAACCTCAGTCTGTTTGCCTGAATGGCAGAGGGACAGCACCAGGCTTCGTATCAGCCCATACCCACCATCCCTCATTTCATCTGTAACAACCCTTGAGATATCATCAGCCCCATTTAACAGATAAAGAGACTGAGACTTGGGTTCAGTGACTTGCCTTGGGTCACACAAGTCAGTGGCTAAGCTCTGATGAAACTCCAGGTCTGCCTTGAGACTAGAGCTCCTCTCTCTTCACCTGCTGCCAAAACAAAGGAGGTCGATGGTGGAGCCCGCCAACCCCACCCTTCTGAACCTCGGTCTGTTTGCCTGACCCCTCATCCCATCCCAGCTCCAAAACCTGACTCTTGGCTTCCTGTCAGGAAGGAAAAAATCAGCCCCACCAATCCTGGCCATGCTGTTCCTTCAGGGACTGATGAGGCCAACAGATGTGGCCTTTCCTTGCTTTTCTCTGAAGCCCAAGCAGTGAGACCAGAGGGCCTTCGGCATGAAGAAGGGGCCGCTCTGACAGAGGGTGCAGCTTGGGGAAGAGCAGACCCTTCGAATCTTGCAACCTCCCCACCGGGCCTGATGCAGCCAAAGACTCAAGCTGAGGTTGAACCATAGCCTCTGATCTTTCCCTGTCTGTGACTTCCTTTCTGATGTTTTTTGTAGGCTGCTTGGGCCCCATGCAAACCCTGCTCCCTCCTAACCCTGGGAGCTAAGGCTCACACACTCAGATTCACAGTGCTAGGAAGGCCTTTGACATCACCTACTTGAGTCTTTATTTCTACGATGAAGTGACCGAGACACAAAGAGGACCACGACTCCCTGCTTCTGGGGAGTATATGTGTACAGAGCACGGGGAGGGGGGTGGGGGGCTGGTTAGAGCTGGCGGTACTTCCCAACCTGTTTCCCATCATGACACGTGTGGAGCAGTCCGCATGTTTGCTCAGCACCCTGAGGCGGACAGCCAGGACTGGGCCAGGGCTCTGCTCCCAGGGGCTGAGGAGATAACCAGCCATTTGGGAACATCACTTGGGAAATGCTAAGTTAAAGGTACTAGTTCAGTCCAGTCGCTCAGTCGTGTCCAATTCTTTGCAGCCCCGTGGACTGCAGCACACCAGGCTCCCCTGTCCATCACCAACTCCCAGAACGTGCTCAGACTCATGTCCATTGAGTCGGTGATGCCATCCAACCATCTTTAGGAGTATATGAGAGGATGCCCAGGGGCCCCAGAGTCTAGGGGCCCTGACAAGAAGACCCAGATTCCCAAGTGGGTTCTCAGGGAGTCAACCAGCTTCTGAGGACCCTTACCCAGCCCCAGGTGTGGAGGCAGAAATATAAACCAGTTCACAGTATGAACTCTGAATTGAGAGAGACTTAAATTCCAATTCCATTTCACAGCGACATGTAACCTTTGGCAATCGGCCTACCCACCCTGAGAAGGACCCTCAGTGTCCTTCTCTATAAAATGGGGATATCAAAGCTTGGTCAGGAAGATGGTGGAATCAACTCGCCAAACCCTAGGAAGCAAGCATGGCAGAGGCAGAAGTCGCTGGGAAGAGGTCGTGTTGGGCAGAGTCCCCTCCTCACGTGGTAGGAGGAGGGTATGCATAAAGATTGCCCCTTGAGATGCAGGGTGCCAAGAGATTCCTACAAACTGCCCCTGGAAAGTTACCATCACCCAAGAACTTGAAACAGATCCCAGGCAGAGGGATGGCTGATGAAACGAACATTTATGAAAGCGTCCCCACGTGAGCCGTGCTTCCCTGATCTCGTCTCCTTTAGCCCCGCAACGCCCTGCCACGTGTGGAGCAGGGCTTCTGTTCTCTGAGCAGGTGTCTGGGGCACGGGAAGGCAGGGGAGCCTTCTCCGTCACGCGGAGGACAGCGGCCCAGCGGAACTTTGGGTCCTGGACTCAGCAACTCTGGAGTCCCGTGTTCCACCCACTTTGTGATGCCGCCCCTGCTGCCAAGCCTTCTCACACGGGGTCACAACAGCCCAACATCAAAGCCCAGGGGGTCAGAGCGTCCAGGAGCCAGGCCAGGTGTCTGCAGGTCTGACAAGCACACAGGCGCTATGGAGCACGCACCTTACACCCGGCAACTGTGGCAGCCGTGGGCGGACACGAGTAAACCCAGGACCAACCCTCAGAGGCGACTTCAACGAGGGCAGCCAACCTCCTCCTCCCAGGACGAGAGGGGACTTCCAGAATGGCTCACGGGGACTTCCCCGGTGGTCCAGAGTTTAGGAATCCGCCTGACAATGCAGGGAACATTGGTCGATCCCTGGTCCAGGAAGATTCCCCGGGCTCTAGGGTAACTGAGTCCACGCACCACAACTCCTGAGCCCACTTGTCTTAGAACCTGTGTTCCGCAGCAAGAGAAACCACCCCTATGAGCAGCACCACCACTAGATAAAGTCCACCTGCAGCAACGAAGACCCAGTACAGCCAAAAAAGAGAGAGAGCGGCTCATGGGTCAGAAAGCCTGAGTGGCCGCCCTCCCAAGTGGCCATGCCTGTTAGGTTTCCGTCCTGAGTCCATGCAGTTCATTGAACCCCCCCAACTCCGTCCCCAGATTGGACACCGGAAATGAATGGATGAAACCTACCCTGCCCTCAGGGAGTGCTCAGTCTGGAGGGGGGACAGACAGGAAAGTGAGCATTTAGACACTACCCATGTCATAAAGCTGGGCCCCGTGATCCTACCCAGCCTCCCCGTCTCCCTCGATGGGGCTCTTTAGAACACAGCCCCCAGGATTCCAGAATCACGAAAGCTAGCACCCTTGCAGTTACTAACTGCCAGAGATTGTGCTCAGCCCTTCACATGGCTCCGTGTATCCTTGCAATCACCCTATGGGGCAAGCACTGCTTTGAACCCCATTTTACAGTTGAGAAACTGAGACTCAGGGTGGCAAAGGGACTTGCCCATGGCTTACACAGACCACAGGGCTGGGAGTTGAGCCCCGAAGCCTGACCAGAGGCCCTGAGCATAATAACCATACTACCTGCAGAAATGAAGTGATTCATGATACAAAACTAAAGTAACCTCGCCAAGGCCCAACCTATGTTCACTGGGTTTCACAGCTCAGCCTCTGAACCCAGGCAATTGAAGACATTCCGCCGAGGCACCAGGTCCCAGCTTGCAAACCCTACCCACCCAGGGGCCGGGGCAGCCTAAAGAGGGGTTAACCGCTGAGTCAGGGCTGCAGAAAAGGAGACTGGGAGCTGGGTGTGGGCCCTCACCAAGGTGATTAGGGAGAAGGAGGGGAAACTCTAATCAGGGACCTCATAGGGCAGCAGCCACAGCACCCTTCCTGCCCTGGGCTCAGGAAGAGATGGGGCACTGTGACGCCACCTCCTCTGAGCAGCCTCCCCAGAACATTCTCCTGCACAGACACACACAGGGCACTTTCTGACAGCCCTGATCATCTCAGCCTGAGTCCCTGGGGTGGGCATCAGGCGGACAGAGGTTCAAACCTTGGCTCTGCCCACCCCTCAGTGTCGCCTAACTTTTCTGAGCCTCAGTTTCCTCATCTGAAAAGTGAACTAATACTTTCTACTTCCCAAGCTGTAGTTCTCAGCACCTTCCTAGGCCTAAGAGCTATCCTGGCCTTGGGGATATCTGATCGACAGAGAGACACAGACAAAGAGAGAGGTGAGTGAGACACAGCAGTGGCAAAGAGCTGCACACGCAGGTATAGGGGCGCTGTCTCTCATGAGTCCTGGGGGGAAACGCAGAAAAGAGATGGGGAAGAGGAAGGAGGGTAAGGGCAGGTCCGTGACTCTAAGAATTTGGAGGAGGAGGGCGGGATGGAGCGGGGTCTTCCACCCGCTCAGCCAGGGGAGGGGGCCACGTTGGGGCCTTTGGGGCCTCCCCGCTCTGTCCTGCAGGCCCTCCTCCTCACCTGCCTCTTCCATCCGTATCTGTCCGTCTGTCTGTCAGGGGCTTCCTCCAGCCTTCCCCTCTTCCTATTTCTGAGACCAGATCTCAAGACTCTCTTCTCACGTCCCGAGGGCCTCTGAACACCCAGAGTGTCCGGGCACTCACCCCAGACTCCAGCACAAACAGTCCTCCCCATGATGGGCATGGGCTCCAGGGAGAAACAGTCCAGGGGACCCATTTCCACGGTCAGCTGCAGGGGTTCAGGCCCCCCGAGGCCGGGGGGAAGGGCTGCACCTCCACACGGCAGGCAGAACCTGCCCCCAGTTCCCAGGCAGACCAGTGGGCAAGTAACCGGCCCAGACATGTGGCAGTTGGGGCGGGAAAGTGGGTCACAGGGGAGACCAGTGCAGCCTGCAGGGGCTCCCTACCCAGGGGCCCCTGGGACTGCAGAGGGGCAGGGCTGGGACAGCTCCCCTATGCTGGGCTTGGCCAGGGTGGCCCCTCAGCCCCTGCTAGGCCCTCCAGAGATGCCCTGGCTTCAGAGCCACAGGAGGCTGATGGGGCGCTGGTGGCAGGGGAGGTAAAAAGAGAGGCGGGGAGAGGGACACAGGCAGGGATAAGGAAAGAGAGAGAATGGTAGGCGGAGGACAGACAAAGCCCCGGTGGAGCGGGCCTCCAGGGCAGCCAGGGCTTGGGCTCCAGACCTCAGGCCCTGCGGTCTCCATGCGAAGAGCCCAGGGGGCCCTGAGGCGACCCCTGACCAGGACTGCAGGCCCTACTGGTCCAGGCAGGACAGCACCCTGGGAGCCAGCTCAGCTCTGCCCCCTGACCACCCCTCTGCCCTCACCTGCCTCTGGAGCCGAGAGCCCTGCCACGCCCTGTGGCCTCCTGGATGGGCCAGCCAGCACCACCCTTCTCCCACCAGCCTTCAACCAAAGCCCATTCCCTCCTCGGCCCGTTCTTCTCAGCCTCAGCCTCCCCCAGATTCAGGGAGTGCCAAGCAGTGCCTAGACAAGCACCCCTCTTCCTACACACACACACACACACACACACACACACACACACACATACACAGAGGCACACACACACACAGAAATATACGCACACATAGAAACACATGGACACACACAGACACAACACAGAGACACACACAGACACAAACGCACACACACGGACACACACATAAAGACACAGACACACACGCACACAGACACCCACACACACACAGACACAGACACACGCACACACACATGCTGATTCCTGAGGAGCCTGGGTCTTTATCACCAGATAGGAGTCGCTCTCAGGCCTAAAGGAGCTGAAGCCGGATGAGGGACTTGACCTCAGGCAGCAGCACCTAAGCCACCGAAACGAGCACCCAGGTCCCAAACAGCCCCTGGAACCTCCCCAGCTCGGGCCCTGGGGAGGGGAGACGGAAGCCCAGGCAGCACCGCGCTCATTCCTCGCCCATCACCCTCACCTGCCCTGCCTCAGCCGCGGGGGGCAGCCCTCTATGGCCCCTAAAGCAAGGAGCCTGCCACCCCGACCCTGGAGATCTAGGGCTCTGCCACCCTTACCTTCTCACTACCCACTTCCCATTCCTGCCTCCAGGGGCACGCCTGCGGCAAAATGCAGCCAAGTTACCAACGGCCACTGAGGGCTGGGGAATGGGGCTGGGGAGACAGGTCATGAGGCCCTCACTGCGGGCTTTGAAAAGTCCCCTCCCCTGTCTCAGATAACCGCAGCTCACTCCTACCTTACAGGGAGGAGACAGGCTTGGAGAATAAAAATGCTCTCGCACAATCAAGGGAAGTATGGCGATTATTATCACCGTGAGAAGGTTCCGGGCCACATGGAGCTGGGAGGAGGAGGGTATACAGACAGACAGACAGACAAAGTGGAAAGGAAAGGGGTTTCTGCTAGGATCTGTGCCCCCGTGAGCCCCAGGGACCAGGCATGGGGTTCCGAGAGTTCTCAGCACAGGGACCCTCCTTTCGTCAGGTAGGGCTTCGGCCTGGGCCGGCTCTCTGGGCTGCACAGGAAGAAAGGAGCCCCGAGGGCTGGCAACCCCGCACACCAGGCCCAGAGCCAGGAACACAGCAGCCTGGTGAGCCTCCGGGGGGCCAGAGGGAACGGGGACTGTTTGTGTCACAGGAGGAAAGTGGACATGGAAATGAACTGTGACTGGCCAGACTCCAGGCTCCTGGGAGGGAGAACACAGTGCTTCAGGCCACCTGAATTCCCACCTCTACTCCTCCAGCTCTCCCAGGAAGCCCTGTGTGACCCTAGGAACACAGGTCATAGGCGTGCGCCCCTTCCACAGACCTGGAAACTGAGGCTCAGGAGGCCCCGTACCCAGGGCCACAATGTGGGGGCTAGCAGGGCCTGTTGGGAGCTGATTCTGTCTGTCTGCCCAATCATCCCATTATCTGCCTAGAACACCCCTCCAACCTGAGCAGATAGAGTTCAGGCCTGACACCAAGGCCCAACCAGATACCCAGCCCCGGGACTGGGTGGTGGAAGAGGAATGAACCCCAAGCTGAGTACAAGGAAAGGGATGTGGCCAGCATTTGCCGAGAACCTCAAACCCATTGGACATCAGTGGTTGGTGTTTTATCCACTGCATCTCACGCCAGCCTCACAGTGACTGGTGAGGAAGATGGCTTTATAAATTTTAGAAAGAAGCCAGTGGTCAGAGAGGAGAAATGACTTGCTCATGGTGTGAGGCTGACCATAGGTAGCTCAGCTGTCCCTAGCCCACACAGACGCCCGGGGGCTCCGGCCCATAGCAGCCAGTCGCTGCCCTCCTTGGCACCTTGGAGCATTAACTAATCCTGTGAGCCAGCTCACCCGCAGGATGGAACCTGAGACAGCTGAGCTGGCTTGGCCACAGGGAAAAAGGTGGTTGGAGTTGGGTCTGGAGAGAAGGAGGAAGACCAGATCAGGAGAGGAGGAGCTGAAAGCATTCAGGCAGAACCAGAAGGCAGGGGAGCTGAGTCCTGAGATCTGGAAAATTCTGCATGGTATATCTGGAGGGCAGGTACAGTCCTCAGGGGGACCAGGGGCTGAAATGTGAGGAGGACCTTGGCCAGACCACCCCCTGTCCACCAGGGACCTCACATGCCTGGGCCTAGGGAGGAACTGGTAACAGGGGCAGCCTGGACTACTATCCTATCTTCCTTCTCCATAGTTCCCAGCTCAGAGCGGGGATCTCTGGCCATCTTTTCCTGGAGTCCTGGCCCCTGGCACCCAAGAGCCAACGGACCAACTAAGAGCCCTGGGACTCCCATTCCTGAGCTGAGAACAGAAGGAGCCCTTCTTACTTAGGAGGCAGCTGGGGTGCTGGACCAGGCTCAAGAGGGGAAGCAAAGACAACATGGGTTCAAGTCCTGGCTCAAGGCCCTCCTTAGCTGTAGAATCCCGGACATCTCACTTACAGCCTCTGTCATGATCGGTGAAGTGGGCCCAGTAATCACCACCCCCTGCCTTTTTCATAAGGGGCTGGGAGGCTTGCAGGAGAAAGCACATGAGAAAACGTCCACTGCTAAACGCTATAAAGCATAAGGTATCATTATGAGAAATGAAGACTTGGGCGCCCCAGGGCAGAGGGTGACTTGCCATGGTCACACAGCCAGGGGCAACTGAGCGTGATCTGAAGTACGGCTCTTGGTGGCTGGGCCAGAGCCCTCCCACTGCAAGACCCCGAGTCCCCAGGGAGCCCTGTCGCTTGGGCTGACCTTCTTTGCATGGGTGGTGGGTGGGGCACAGGCTGTGTCCCCCACAGCCCAGCTCCCTCCACGACCTGCTACCACTCCAGACCAGGGGCCCCAACCTTGGGGTTTAGAGATGAAAGCCCAGTTCTGCTGCCTTCAGCTGTGACCTTGGACAAATCGTTCCAGCCTTGTGAGCTTCAGTTTCCTCATCTGTAAATGGGTGTGTGTGTGTGTGTGTGTGTGTGTGTGTGATGATAACCTCTACTGAGGGGAGGGGGCTGGTGGGAGGATGACCAGACATCACAGCTGCAAAGTGTCCAGGGCCAGGCCTGGCACACATCAGATGGGGCTCTCTCCCCTTCCTCTGCTGTGCCTGCCAGACAGCGCCTGGGCTCAACCAGAGAAAAGTTGCCAGCCTCCCAGAAAAGTGGCCCAGAACCATAACTGGGAACATAAACTGGCTGGAGGACACGAGATCTCGGCAGGAGATCACGTTACTGGATGGTCAGTGGGGATGAAATGTGGAGCAAGACACTGGCTCAGAGGCAATGTGGGGGAACATGGCTTCCCATCCCCTCACATGGAGTCAGTCCCCCAGGGCAGGCGCAGGGCCCAGGGACTGCATCTCTGCTCCTGCACGGCCCCTGCGCGGGGGAAGTCCGAGGCAGCATGCATGTTTGGGGGGGGTGGCGGGCTGGTATTTGGGAGGAGCATGGAAAGTTGACAACATCAAGGGTCCTATATTAGAGCTCCTGGTGGCTCTCCTGTCAGAGCCTCAGTTTTCCTTTCCATAAAGTGGGAATGGTGGTGATGATCTTCTCCTCTTGCACACGGTTATATAATAGTGCATCCTGGAGAAGGGTGATGAGCTGGGGGCAGGGGCAAGCTGAGTTCAGATCTCACACCAGCCTTTGTTAAAGAAGCCAAGGTTCCAACCGCAGGAGCTGAAATTCACTGCAGAGCCTCCTCTGCCCTAACCCACTACTCCATTGTACCCCACTGGGACCCCACACCAAGAGCAGCAGCGCGTCCCGGGAACACATTAGCGACACACATTCCTAGGCGGCACCCCGGACGGAACCAGAAACTGTACGATCTGCATTTTAACAAACCCTCCAGGAGACTCTGATGTATGTCAGTATTTGAGAACCATTGCAACACCCCATGACCCTCCTCCTATTCCAGAGAAACTTCCTCCCACAGACTCATCTCCCATTCCCTGGCTCCCAGCAGGCTGTTGGGAAGGAGTCACCAAGGAGAGAGGTCATTAAATAGTAAAGATCCTATAATTAGTTAATGACATGCCAGGCTCCCCGACAGGAGGGTCAAAAGTCGGACTGCAGTCGTAGAGGAAAATCTCCTTCATATTTGTCTTTCTCTCTGTCTCTGACTGACTGTTCCACATGCATGTCCCAAGAGCCTGCCTGCATCCCTCCGTGAGCCTGCTCGGCACCGAGGGACAGACGGTGCCCCTCCTCCCCTCAGGAGGTGGCAGTTTAGTCGCCAAGTTGTGTCCAACTCCTGAGACTCCATGGACTGAAGCCTGCCAGGCTCCTCTGTCCATGGGATTCTCCAGGCAGGAATACTGGAGTGAGTTGCCATTTCCTTCTCGAGGGGATCTTCCCAACGCAGGGATAGAACCCAGGTCTCCTGCATTGCAGGCAGATTCTTTATCAACTGAGCTACGAGGGAAGCCTCCCCTCAGGAGACCTGGAGCTGAATGTAGCGGAGAGGGGCACACACACTCTAGTATGTATCACAGAGAGGGGTTTCCCTGAGAATCTGGTCCTTAGACCTTGAGTTTAAAAATCATCTGTCAGGAAAGCCACATTGAAGAATTCAGCCTGTGGAGATCACTCAAGCTGAGAACCAAACAGACATATGGAAAAGGTGGTCACTATGGCAACGTGGGCACGAATGAAAAATTCAGAACCGCCTAAATGTGCAACGGCAGGGGCGTGTTTAACTGGGTCACGGCAGATCCCTGTGGGGTGATGCTCTGGACCAGGGAAGCACGCTGTGGAAGAATAGTGAACAACATGGAAAAACCCTGCTCCTATAGGGTTAACCCGAAAGCAGCAGCAAGGAAGTGGTTCATATGTGAGAGGCCACCCACGCGCCCGCGTGTGTGTGTGTGTGTGTGCGTGTGTGTGTGTGAACACCAAACCCTTCTCAGGACTTAACTCTGAGCAGTTATTTCCTCCTCTGCATCTGTTCTTCACCCTCAAACTTCTTCCACAAAACTATTTCTTCAGTAATTAGAAAGTGTTTTGTTTTGTTTTTTTTTAAGGGCCCATTAGTTGAGACAGAGATGAAGGTTTTTTGTTTTTGTTTTTTTTAATTGACAGAAATGGATTGGTACTGACATGCACACACTACTATATATAAAATAGATAACAGATAAGAACCTGCTGTGTAGCACGGGGAATTCTACTCAATACTCTGTAATGACCTATATGGGAAAAGAATCTAAAAAAAATGGATATTTGATTATATCTGCGGACCAAGGTCCGTCTAGTCAAGGCTATGGTTTTTCCTGTAGTCATGTATGGATGTGAGAGTTGGACTGTGAAGAAGGCTGAGCGCCGAAGAATTGATGCTTTTGAACTGTGGTGTTGGAGAAGACTCTTGAGAGTCCCTTGGACTGCAAGAAGATCCAACCAGTCCATTCTGAAGGAGATCAGCCCTGTGCGTTCTTTGGAAGGACTGATGCTAAAGCTGAAACTCCGGTACTTTGGCCACCTCATGCGAAGAGTTGACTCATTGGAAAAGACTGTAATGCTGGGAGGGATTGGAAAGGAATGATGCTAAAGCTGAAACTCTAGTATTTTGGCCACCTCATGCGATGAGTTGACTCATTGGAAAAGACTCTGATGCTGGGAGGGATTGGGGGAAGGAGGAGAAGGGGACGACAGAGGATGAGATGGCTGGATGGCATCACTGACTCGATGGACATGAGTCTGAGTGAACTCCAGGAGTTTGTGATGGACAGGGAGGCCTGGCGTGCTGAGATTCATGGGGTCGCAAAGAGTCGGACACGACTGAGTGACTAAACTGAACTGAACTGACAACTGATTCGCTTTCCTGTACATCAGAAATCAACACTGTAAATCAACAACACTCCAATAAAAATTAGTAAAAAATAAAGAACAACAAAAAAGTTGATAGAAATGTCTCTTTCCTACATCAGAACCATTGACCTGAGGGCAGAGGGGGAGGGTGCTATAAAGGAGGTTTGGTCGCCACCCCCTCCTCCACGCACACACTCAGGGAGCATTCATACTCTGCGTGGTCTCCAAGTGGTCCCCACGACCACGATCAGGACCAACAGATGGAAGGGGGATAGATTTGTTCAAATTCTACACCATATTTTTTAAGAGTCCGATCCATCCGGAGATGAAAGGCAGTGAGTTCTCCGAGCCTTGAGATGTGTGAGCAAAGGCTGAATGTTGTCCAAGGGATCAGACGGGGCAGATAGGTTGACTCAGGGAACAATAATGCTGCTCACAGGATGGCATTATATGATCTTGTGAATTTAGTCACAAGCCCCCAGCTTTGCCCTCGCTCTCGGCCAAAAGCACATGCGGGTGGAGGCTGGGCTCAGACAGTCTCATGGAGGACTGAGCCCATAGAGGCCCAAGGCCCTCCTGACCCCAGATTTCAAATAGCCCCAGAAAAGTCCTTCACTCCAGATCAGGGACCTCGGTCTTTGGGGAAGAAGGACTCTGTTATTTCCCCAAAGAGGAGGCGGGGGCAGCCTTCATTCATCACCATCACCCTCATCATCCTCTGGCTTGAATGGAGGGTGTGCTCTGCTGGGCCCACCACCGTTTCACCCAGAACTATGATCTCATCCAATCCTCACCGAAAGTCATGAGAGAAGGGATCAGAGGGCATTGGAGAGCCTCCGACAGGGCCTCCTGCAGCTGTGAATTCAGAGAGGCCAGGGGTCAGGCCATGGAGGCCTCTCTGCCTAGATGCCCGACAGTGACCCAGGGCCTGGCTACCCACTCATTGCGGCGAGATCGCAGACAAAGCAGTCGTATCCACCCCCACTGAGTTTCTATCTCCTTTATACATAAGGACGTCTCACCGTGTCCCATTGCAACAGCATTCTCATATTCCATCTCCTAAGACAGTGTGTGGGAGAGTGATTTTCCAGCTTCAGTAGTAGAATTACTCATCACTAACATTATCGTCAGCAATGTCAAATGAACATTAATCAGTGTTTGCCTACCGGGTATCATTAGAAGCACCCTGTAGGTATGAGGTGGAACACATATTCTTCTTTCCACCTGTTTCCCTGAACACCCGTGTGGGCCGAACAGATGAGGCCTGGCTCTACCCACGTCTTCGCTTCTTGCCAGGACCCCCAGCAGCGGCTTGTCTGATTGGTTCATCCGGGAGATGTACTCCCTATGCTCAGTGGAAGTCCCCCCTTCTCAGTTAACCAGGCTGTCTGCTGGAAGCATTCCTTCTGGGCTACTCCCCTGCACACTACCAGCTCTTGTGGAGAGGCTGGCTCCTGTCCAGAGCCGCCTGTGACCGGACGGGTAACTCTGCCAGTTCCAGGGAAGAGCGAGCCAGCCCTCCGGGCACCAGATCTAAAGCCACGTTTTCCTGCCTTGCTTTCAGCTCCATCTTTGTCAACTGCGCTTTTCGCCTGGTTACAAATTCAGGAGAGGGCTTCCCTCTAAACTTACAGTGGGAAGCTCCTGTAACCTTCACAGCACCCCTCTGAACTGTTTGCTATCATTATCATTCCTATTTGACAAGTGAGGCAAGTCAGCCCTCTGGAGTGAAAGACTTCTGAAACGCTTTCTCAACACCAGGCAGCACGCGGGGTGTGCCCACCACGATGCAGGCTGGAGTGGGCTCCCGCACATGTCTGACTCTTGGCTTCCTCCACAGACACTCCCTCAGTCTTTTTAGGCTTGACAAATTGACATTCATTTCAAACCAACACCCCACCCCCTTTTGAAATAAATATGATTTATTAACAACAACAAAACCCTCAATGTGATCCCCAAGTTCACATAATGCATTTCTGTTTAAATATGTATAGTACGTTTTTTGATAGCTTTATCATGTCTGTTCTTTCTTTCTTGAACATAAAAATAATGCGGGTTTATTGCAGAAGATTCAGAAAATGGGGAAAAGTTAAAAAAAAAGCCTGTAATTTGATCTAGATAATCCCATTATTATGTTGTATATAAATGTATTCATCTGCTTTTTAGCCTTGTTGAATGCAATCATGGGGGAGCACTCGCTCATTCTGTTTCTGAGGTGTCTCTATGACACGGTGGGGACCTGCCCAGCTCCAGTGACTATTTAGGGGCAGGAGAACAGGGTGGGCACCCACAAGCCCTTTCCCTAAATAAAACCCTGAAGCTCCCCAATGTGATATCGCAGGGGTTTCTCTTACAAAAGCCAAGTGCAGCCAAATGTACGATAATACATTGCAGCCAGAAAAAGCCTTTCTCTTGCCCAAGGTCACACGGCAAGTAAAAGCGGAGCTGGGATCAGAACACAGGTCTCCAGATTCCCAGACTCAAGCCATTCACCAAAGACTGCCCCCAAAGACTTAAATCCTGCTGCCTATGGGCTTACCAGGTGGCAGAGTAGTAAAGGATCCACTTGCCTAGGTGGGAGACGCAAGAGACGCGGGTTCAGTCCCTGGGTCAGGAAGATTCCCCAGAGTAGGCCATGGCAACTCACTCCAGTATCCTTGCTTGGAAAATTCCATGGACAGAGGAGTCTAGTGGGCTACAGCGACGGAGCACAAGCACGTTAATAACAGCAACATTGCCCCAAACAACTGGCACATATTAACATAAAGCACTCACTGTGTGCCAGGCACAGATCACACAGGCTTCACATCCATTGATTCGTATCATTCCCAAACAACCCCATGAGAGAGACACTGTAACTGTCTACATTTTAGCTGCTGAAACGGATGGGCAGAGGGGTTAAGACCCTTAGGGTGTACCTAAGGTCACACCCAGCAGGTAAATAGCAGAAGCAGAAATGATAGCACAATTCCAGAGTCCACGACGTTGTCTGTGGTTTCTTCTCCATCGTCCTGGGCCAAGGCCAGCTGGACCTCCGGCAGGCTTCTGGGGCGTTTACTGCCTGAGAAGCAAGGGAACCAGCCCTCTGGACCGGCTCACCCTGCCACTTCACAGCAGAGCAGCAACCGAACCAGGCTTCCTAATGCCCCGTTTACAGCACTTCATCCGCTTTCCTGCACGGGCCCTATGGGCCCAGGTCTGGAATCCTCAGCAATTCCCATCCTGGATCACCCCTCCACACAGCAGGGCAAGTCAGGGGTGGGGCCCAGAGAAAGGCAAAGAAAGAAGCCAGGAAGGAAGCCAGCGGGGAGAGCGGCCAGGCCTTCCAGAGCTCCTCACTGGGTGGTCTCTGGGGATAATGTTAGGGGGAGCGGGGGTCTGGGAGGGCATCTTCCCATCCCCCAGCCCTGAGCCTGCACCTCACGGGACAGGGGCACCTGGCACAAATAACTGCTGACTTGAAGGTAGCTTTTCTGGCTGAGTCAGGGTTCACTGAAGGCCAGAGATGCCCCCACCAGGCTGGGGCTGGAGGAAGTTGGGCTCTTCCTCTCTCAGGAGGGGAAAGGCCAGGCCTCACACGGGAAGCCGAAACCCAGACTGAAGCAATCCAGCCGCCCTGTTCCCACCTCCCTGGACCCTAGTTCCAGGCCCAGGGTGGGCAGTCCTGAAGGGCAAGGCAGGGGCATGAGACCCCGCGACCTGGCCCCACCCTTGCCCAGGAGTCACCGAGGACCTGGCTCAAATTGGGTCCCACTGGGCCACCCTGAGGAGAGTCACTCACTCGTTCCAACTCCATTTCCCGAGTGCCCGCTGTGGGCCAGGCTTTGTGCCTGGAATAGGGACACAGAGATGGACGGGGCCGTTCCTGACCAGGAGGGTTCCCAGGGACACTCCGTGTGCCCCCAGACAGCAGCGAGGAGGCAAGGGCCCCATGTGGACAAGCACAGAGGGAAGAAGGGAAGGGAAAGGAAGGGTTTTGAAGGAAGTCTGCCACTGACGTTCAGACCCACTTCCCCTCAGGAAGCTTAGAGTCATGCTGGGGAAACCCAGCAACCCCCAGGAAGGACACCACGCAGGTGGAAATGACCGGTGTCTTGGGGCATGCACACACGAATGCTGGCGAGGCACGGAGGGCCTATACAGAAGGCTGGGGCTCTGGGGAATGTTTCCGGGGGCCTGAGGAGCAGCCCCGTACGGCCTGGAAAGACTGGATGTAGAAAACAAGGACAGTGGCAGCTTTCATTGAAGGAGGGTTCACCATGTGCAGGCAGAAAACTGCTAAGTGCTTCACATGCAGTTTTTTTTGTTTTATCCTCATGTCAGCCTATGAAGTATTAAACATTATTATCCCCAATGTACAGATTCAGAAACTGAGGCTCATCCCTAGCTAGGGATGGGCAGGGCCAAAACTGCAGCTCCAGTTCTTCACCACCATGCTGGTCTATATTCCTAATCTGTGTCAGTTCAGTTCAGTCCAGTTCAGTCGCTCAACCGTGTCTGACTCTTTGCGACCCTATGAATCGCAGCACGCCAGGCCTCCCTGTCCATCACCAAATCTGTGTGGACAGGCAGAAAGAAGCAAGGGTGCTTCCGGTAAGAGGCAGGCAAGGCTAGGAAGTAGGATCGATTACCATGTGTTTGAGAGGAGTCGCCCAGGTCCACTTTGTGTGGGCCCTGTGTTTTGTGTGTATGTGTGTGCACACACACACACACACATGTACTCTCCTTTGCAAGTGTCTGGTGTTACAGAACATCCTGAGAGCCAAGTAAAGAATAAGTCATTAGCAGAGCGGGGAAGGACAGCCCAGGGAGGAGAAGGAACTTCTGAAAAGTCACTCAGAGGAACCAGGACAAAGTCTAAGATGCAGACTGCAGGCCTCCTCCCTCCCCTCAGCTGCCTCTCCAGGTCAGCCCAGAGTGAATCTGCTGCTCCCAGGAAGCCCACAGTGTCAGGGGAACCCCGGGGATGAGTCAGGAACCAAGCAGCCCTCAGACACCCAGTGGGCCCATCACAGAGGCCCTGGGCCTGCGGTCCACCTCCTCCAGGCAGCGTCAGGGGGTGAGGGGAAGAGGGAAGCGGGCATAGCAGGACACTCAGCCCATGTTTACCTCTGGGCTTCCCTCCTGGCTCCTCAGACCCAGGCTTACGGGAGGGGAAGCCGGAGGGCAGGACAATCCCTGCTGAGATTAAACCGGCACCCCCTCCACCCCTGGCCCTGGCCTGTCCCAGAGAGGGGCCGAGGTTCTTCCCTCCTGCCTGCCTCTCACACAGCCAATTCCTGACCGTTTGATGCTCTCTGTGAAATCGTAACTGCCCCCTGAGTTTCCCGTGGGGCGGAGGAAGTGGGTTTAAAGATTTGGAGCGAGGGGTCAAGGCCAGGCCAAAACCACGGGGTGCCAGCGGGCCCCAGATGCTACAACTCTAAAGGGATGCTTGGGGCTTGGGGCTGCCAGCCTCTGCGCTGCCAGGAGGGGCTGTCTGGGTCTCAGAGGGGGACAAGGGCTTTGTCCCCAGGGTGGGGGGTGAGAAGGTGGGGAGGAGCTTCCAGACAGTGGTTCAAAATTCTGAGGCCTCAAGAGAGAGGGGACTGTCCCACACTGCCGAAACTTCAAAGGAGCCCTGGAGGAACCAAAAAAATCCCCCCACCATGTGAGAAATGTGTGTTTCCACTGGCTAACCTTTCACCCTGGCCCTCTCTGGGCTGGACAAGGAGGGGAGGGGCCGCAGGCACTTTTTTCCAAACACCCAGCTCTCCAGCCCTGCCCCCTGACAACTGGCTCACGTCCCCTCCACTCGCCCAGACGCCTGTCCTGCATGGGCAAGCACCGAGCCTTCTGGGGTGACTCCCTCTCTATCACTTTGTAGCACTCATCACCCTCCTCAGCGTCCACACCCACCCAACCCAGCCACCTTCCTGAGTGTCTGCCATGCTCTTCGGTCTAGGCTGGGTGGGGGATAAAGACACACAGGGCACATTAGACACTCTGGGACACTCGCTCTTCCCTCCCCTCCAACAGTGCCTTCCCCCCAACCCCAGCCCCAGACCTCTCCAAAGCCCCTGTGGGCCCTCCTTCCGCACCACTACTGCCATTGGCTCATTCTCCCTTGATTGCTGGGTCTTGAACTCCAGCACATCTGGCAGACTGTCCATCCTAAAGTGCCACTCTGACGAGGTCACTCCCCTGCTCAGCAGCCCTCAAGGTCTGTAACGCAAATCCAAACATTTCATCTTGGCATTCAAAGTCCTCCATGAGTTGATGCAACCTACCATTCTCCCTTCCCATTCCTGCCGAGTCTCGACTCTTCAGCCAGACTGATTAATCGAGCTGCTTCTTCAAAATTCCCTGACTCCTCTTCTGTTTTCCATCAAATCTGAACCCTGGTCTTGGTGGTCATAAAAGGAGGCACAGTGGTACTGAAGCTGTGCTTATAGTATCTGCTGTATAGCACATGGGCTACTTTCAAACAAGGTTGAAAAAAATTTCCCCTGAACACGCTGATCCGCTTACCTTCCTCTGCTGCTGCTGCTGCTGCTAAGTCATTTCTACCCAAAACACTGCCTTAGCTGTGGATGCTGAAACCTTCGAAATGCTTAAGGCCCATCCAAAACTCCACTTGCTCCAGAAACTTTCCTGAAGATCCCTTTGACTCTTTGTCTGTCTCCTATCAGAGTCCCCTTGTCCAAGCTCCTTACCAGACTGTAAGCAACTAAGGATGGGGTCAGTGTGTCATCATCTGTCAGTCGTCACATGGGGTGGAGGGGTGGTGGGAGGACTTTCCACTAGATGTTTACTAAGCGCTGTTGGGAAGGAACGTCTCTTCCCTGCGCCCCACACAGGCAATACCTACTGACCCCTCCCCCTCCCCACCATACCAAACTCTTAATCTCATGCCGCTCAAAAGCCTAGAGAGGGAGTCTGGGGCCCCAAGTTGATCTAAGCCCAAGCAGGACTTGGAATCGCAGGCAGAGAGTCCTGTTCGAGTCTTGACAACTCCAGGAAGCCCCTTCACCCCCTGCCCTGGTCTCTCTAGTGTCTCACCTCTCTTGGGCACTCCCCCCCATACCTACACATGCTGTCCCCTCCACATGTTAATAGCACAGCCCTCAATCAAACTCTGTCCCATAGTGGTTTAAGTCGTGTCCAACTCTTGTGGCCTCATGGACTGTAGCCTAGTGCTTTCCAGCTGGTTCCAAAGTATAGGGCTCACCTTGCCAGGAGATGCGAGGAGTCAGTCACCTTCAGTGCCCAACCCTGATCAAACAGATAAGAGGTGCACACGCTGCCCCTCACCTCCACCCTGAGCCCAGTAGGCAGTGGAAGAGCTGGATTCTGGCCGCCAGTGCTGTTCCATATCCATGATATCTCATCTGGCCTTGAGCTCTGGGGGTGAGTTATCTTCTCCAGCAGAAGCATGGTGGGGATAGGGACCCCACTGGGAGCAACTCAAAATGAGTGCAGAACCCGAAGGCTGGTTCATTTCTACATCACATCACCTAGCTCCATCTGATATCTAATAGATGCTAAGTAAACATCTGGGGGGTTATTTAGCCAGATACCTAACGACTGCAAGAGTATTACCCAAAACTCAGCTAGTCTTTGGTCTAGATGGCACGGCCCCTCCCAACCCCAAAATGGACAAAGTGTTGCTGGTGGCAGGTGGCGAGTTTTGGCTCTCACAAGAAGGTTAGGAGCTTCAGCCAGCCCTCCAAAAACAGTCTCACTCCCAGGCAGGAAGCCAGTCTATCACCTGCCCATGCACATCAGAGCAGCTGTCACACAGGGAGGGCTCACTGGGTGCCTGGCGCCTTGCTAAGCACTGTATACACATTGTTGTGTTATGTCCTCCCTCCCAGGTGGCTCAGTGGTAAGGAAACTGCCTGCCAATGCAGGAGCTGCAAGTTCAATTCCTGGGTCGTTGGGAAGATCCCCTGGAGAAGGAAATGGGAACCTGTTCCAGTATTCTTGCCTGGGAAATTCCATGGACAGAGCAGCCTGGCAGGCTACAGTCCACCGGGTCACAAAAGAGAAGGACACAGCTTAGCAGCTAAACAACCGCCACCACACTACCACTGGTTATCATCACTATGCCCATTTTACAGATGAGGAAACAGAAGCACGAAAAGTGACTGCAACCCAAATCAATGTGGCCCAACTCCTTGACCACTGAACTAGCTACTAGGGCCCAACACAGAACACCCAAACCTCCAGCCCAAGAAGGAACTTGGCATGCAGCAAGAGGCCCAGGCTCTGGGCTTGACTTTGGGCCCAGCGTTTGGTGGGGGGGGGGGGGGGGGTC
>SJYC01125823.1:0-49279 GCA_006408675.1 Madoqua kirkii
ATTCCAGTTGAGCTATTTCAAATCCTGAAAGATGATGCTGTGAAAGTGCTGCACTCAATATGCCAGCAAATTTGGAAAACTCAGCAGTGGCCACAGGACTGGAAAAGGTCAGTTTTCATTCCAATTCCAAAGAAAAGCAATGCCAAAGAATGCTCAAACTACCGCACAATTGCACTCATCTCACATGTTAGGAAAGTAATGCTCAAAATTCTCCAAACCAGGCTTCAGCAATATGTGAACCGTGAACTTCCTGATGTTCAAGTTGGTTTTAGAAAAGGCAGAGGAACCAAAGATCAAATTGCCAACATCTGCTGGATCATCAAAAAAGCAAGAGAGTTCCAGAAAAACATCTATTTCTGCTTTATTAACTATGCCAGAGCCTTTGACTCTGTGGATCAAAAGAAACTGGAAAATTCTGAGAGAGATGGAAATACCAGACCACCTGACCTGCCTCTTGAGAAACCTATATGCAGGTCAGGAAGCAACAGAACTGGACATGGAACAACAGACTGGTTCCAAATAGGAAAAGGAGTACGTCAAGGCTGTATATTATTACCCTGCTTATTTAACTTCTATGCAGAGTACATCATGAGAAACGCTGGACTAGAAGAAACACAAGCTGGAATCAAGATTGCTGGGAGAAATATCAATAACCTCAGATATGCAGATGACACCACCCTAATGGCAGAAAGTGAAGAGGAAATAAAAAGCCTCTTGATTAAAGTGAAAGAGGAGAGTGAAAAAATTGGCTTAAAGCTCGACATTCAGGAAATGAAGATCACGGCATCCGGTCCCATCACTTCATGGGAAATAGATGGGAAACAGTGGAAACAGTGTCAGACTTTATTTGGGGGGCTCCAAAATCACTGCACATGGTGATTGCAGCCATGAAATTAATGACCAACCTAGATAGCATATTTAAATGCAATGACATCAGTTTGCCAACAAAGGTTCATTTTAGTCAAGGTTATGGTTTTTCCTGTGGTCATGTATGGATGTGAGAGTTGGACTGTGAAGAAGGCTGAACACCGAAGAATTGATGGTTTTGAACCGTGGTGCTGGAGAAGACTCCTGAGAGTCCCTTGGACTGCGAGGAGATCCAACCAGTCCATTCTGAAGGAGATCAGCCCTGGGATTTCTTTGGAAGGAATGATGCTAAAGCTGAAACTCCAGTACTTTGGCCACCTCATATGAAGAGTTGACTCACTGGAAAAGACTTTGGTGCTGGGAGGGGTTGGGGACAGGAGGAGAAAGGGACGACAGAGGATGAGATGGCTGGATGGCATCACTGACTCGATGGACGTGAATCTGAGTGAACTCCAGGAGTTGGTGATGGACAGGGAGGCCTGGCGTGCTGCAGTTCATAGGGTCGCAAAGAGTTGGACATGACTGAGTGACTGAACTGAACTAAACTGACTCAAAAAAAAAAAAAAAGCAAAAAACAAAAAAAACAAAGTATGAACCATGGGTGCATGCAACATCTTCAGTGTACCTCCAGGGCATTTTGCTGAATGAGATAAAAGCCAATTTCAAAACAATTCAAGCTAATAACACTGTTAGAATGAGTACAGAATAATTTTGGTTGCCAAGAGCTGGGGATGGTGTGGAAGAATGGGTGAGGGTGAGCTAATAGGGGTGAAATGGGGAGATTTTGTAATGATGAATGGTTTTGTATCTGTATTGCAGTGGTGGTTAATGATTCTATACCAGTGATAAAATGGCTAAGTACTATATATGTACATACTACCCATGTCCATTTCCTGATTTTGATACTATACTGTAATTACTAAGATGTAACCATGGTGCATGGGTGGGGGCTTTCCTGGTAGCCCAGCTGGTCAAGAATCCACCTGCAATGCAGGAGACCCTGGATTGATTCCTGAGTCAGAAAGTTCCCTTGGAGAAGAGATAGGCTACTTAGTCCAGTATTCTTGTCTGGAGAATCCCAGGGACAGAGGAGCCTGTGGGATACAGTCCCTGAGGTCACAAACTGTCAGACTAAGCAAGAAGATTGTGGCGATCTTGGTGAAGGGCATATCAGACATCTCTGTCATCTCTATTTATAACTGTACTGAAATTTAGCAATTTCCTGTGTGTGTGTTGTATATATGTGTGTATATATATATATATATATATATATATATATATTTACTTCAAAATAAGCAAAGTTTACTTAAATATTGAGAAAGCACTGCTCTATGATGGGCTTCCCAGGTGACACTAGAGGTAAAGGACCCGACTGCCAATGCAGGAGACACAAGAGACTTGGGTTTGATACCAGAGTTGGGAATATCCCTGGAGGAGGGCATAGCAACCCACTCCTATATTTTTGCCTGGATAATCCAACGGACTGAGGAGCCTGGCGGGCTACAGTCCATGGGTTCACAAAGAGTCAGACATGATTGAAGCAATTTAGGACACACTACTCTATCACAGATTATGGATTATTAATGCTTTGTCCTTCAGGCTTTTACTTTCTAATTTCTCAAAATAGCCTTGTGTTACTTTCGTAAGAAGAAAGTGTATGAAAATGGAATAAAAATAAGTCTGATTTCCTTTTTGATGGCTCAAGGCTAAAATTAATTAATAAGCAGAATGTGGTCTAGAAACAGCAAACTTTGAGATGCAAATTTTGGCAAAGTTGCATCTGAAAATTAGCCTAGTCAGAGTAATTCCTAAAATTTCCTCACATTAGTAACCCTCTTCTTGTCTATCTGTGTAACTAGAAGGTAGTCAACCACACTTATTTTTAAATATCTTAAAAGAAAATAATCTGAAGCAATATCCCTGCATTCACAAGGAATATGAATGTTAGCCTAGAGATATAAATTTTCTCAAGCCGAATTTCTCTTAAATTATCTTTAATTCTTATATATTTACAAAGACCACTTGAAATAAGAAGATATGTGGATCAGGTTTATATCAAGTAAATACATGCTATTAAATACCATAGATATATGTGTGTTAGACACCTCCAATGAGATTCCATAGGCTCCTCCATCTCCTCTCTCCTGCTTATCCTCCTCTCCACAGTTAAAGCTGTCTTTTGTAAAAGATGTCAGTCTTCATTATCTCCAGGAAAAAAAGTCTAAATTCCTTAACAAGGTTTAGGAAGATGTCCTGTAAAATGTGGTTCTACCCTCCATTTCTATTTTACTTCCTGCCACTCTCACACACCTATTTGAAACCAGGAGGAAATGAGTATATTTTGATCATCTACTCTTTGCTAGATATTCTCCTAGGAGTTTCATACCTCTGCAATATGCCACTCCTTCAGTCTACTGAAATTTATTCTTTAAGACCAAACTTTCTGATGGTACATCAGAGAGCCTCCGTGATGCCTAATAGTTTTTCCCCTTTCTCCTCCTCTTCTCTCCAAGTTTACTTAAACCTTTCCCCATGCTCATACAATATTTTATAAATAAAGTTATCTTAGCCCTATGTCATTTAATTCTACATTGCTATCTCTCCAAATAGATTGTGGCTCAATGATAATACCTAAATATCGTTAAAGACTAACACAAAAGCATGTGTTGATCCACAATTCAGTAGAGCTTCAAGTCAACAGTAGACAGTTATTAGTTAAGCTTTGGGAGATCCATGCTTATACAATGATTAGCAAAAATAAACTAATGGTACTACATCAAATTAGAAAGCTTTTGCACAGTGAGGAAACCATCAACATAAAGAAAAGGCTGCCTACTAAGTGGGGAAGATATTTGCAAATAATATATCTGATAAGGGGCTTCCCTAGTGGTTCAGCTGGTAAAGAATCCGCCTGCAATGTGGGAGACCTGGGTTAGATCCCTGGGTTGGGAAGATTCCCCTGGAGAAGGAAATAGCTACCTATTACAGTATTCTGGCCTGGAGAATTCCAAGGACTGTATAGTCCATGTGGTCACAAGAATCGGACATAACTGAGTGACTTTCATTTTCATATCTGATAAGGGGTTGATGGTGGCGGTGGCTTAGTCACTAAATTGTGTCTGACCCTTTTGCAACCCCATGGACTGTAGCCCCCAGACTCCTCTGTCTGGGCATTTCCCAGGCAAGAATGCAGGAGGGGGTTACCATTTCCTTCTCCAGGGGATCTTCCCGACCCAGGGATTGAACTCACATCTCCTGCACTGGCAGGTGAATTCTTTACCGCTGAGCCACCTCAGAAAACCAGATACATGATTAGTTGAATTAATTAAATGAAATAATATATCTATTTAGGAATTTGTTATAGTTAGGAGTGCTTGTAATGACCCTTCTAAAAGTATGCTTGTAACAGTAACTTTTCAAAGATAGTTACATAGCTCCATGGGAGCAAAGGAAAGGAATAAATCATTTCATTAGAGAGTACTTAGCAGTTGATACCATTCTCTGTTTCCCTAGACTTGGAAACAGGCTTAGATTTCTAAGCCCAGTGATACTCACTGTATGGCACTGACAAAAACAGTTGCTCAATAAATTTTTCCCTTTCCAAATGTAGACAAAAACAAATGTAAATCTCCAGCAGCAAAAAAAGTGCTCTCTTCTAGTGAATAGAATACCTATGAATTTCTTTTTGCACATGCTTAGAAAGAAATTTATCTCAAATTGGTTTGATTTAGTGGCTGCATTAACTTAATATTATTTTGTTTAGTCCAATCCCAACCACTATGAAAAATGAATGCATTTAACATAAAAAATATGGTGGGACGTTGGGGTTCATTTGAATAGACTCAAGCTTACTTATAGCTCCAGGAAATGAAAGTCTTCAAGTTTTATCACACAGACCAATCTGGCTCTAAAGTTGCTGATGACTAGAACCATACAACTATGATTCCCCCATAGCTATTTTCATTTTTACAAGTGAAATAGGTTGGCTTTTGAAAACTGCATCACAGTAAAGATTAATATGGACTTCAGTAAAGATTAATATAGACTTCCCAGGTGGCACTAGTGTTAAAGAACCTGCCTACAAGTGCAGGAAACTTTAAGAGGCGTGGGTTCAGTCCCTCGGTCAGGAAGATCCCTTGGAGGAGTAAATGGCAACCCACACCTATATTCTTGCCCAGAGAATCCCATAGACAGAGGAGCCTGGCAGGCTATGGTCCACAGGGTCAGAAAGAGTCAAATACAACTGAAGCAACTTAGCATGCATGCAAAGACTAATATAGTTAATGTTGATGATATTATTACCCTATATTTACTCTGAAAATACCTTCAAAGCTTCACATGCTCCATCTTACCATTTACTTTTAGCCCACGGCTTCCTTGGTGGCTCAGTGGTAAAGTCTCTGTCTGCCACTGCAGGAGACTCAAAAGACTCAGGTTTGATCTCTGGGTTGGAAAGAGACCCTGGAGGAGGGCGTGGCAACCCATTCCAGTATACTTGCTTAGAAAATTCCATGGACAGAGGGGCCTGGTGTGCTACAGTTCATGGGATCAAAAAAGAGTCAAACCCAACTTAATGGCTAAACAACAACATTTTAGCCTGACAGAAAAACGTATTTTTCAATTTTTAAGTATTTGCAAATAATTTAGTTACTTGTTATTACTGTTCAGTGACAATAAAAGGCCTAGATGTCATTAGAGTCTTAGAGAAATTGCATATAATTTTCTCTCTACATCAACTGTGTCACAATCTGTCATATTACATCATATCAGAACATCGCTATGTTGGGCTGTTCCATCACTGAAGGGATATGAAATTAACTTGTCAGTTATCTTCTCCAGAGAAAATTCTCTTTAAATATTTTTATTAATGGCAAGTGCCAACTGGAAGGTTAGATGACAATAAATATCTAATTTTGAAAAACAGGTACATTTTATAAAATGTATTCAGTTTCCTAAGAATAAATCTGTTGGATTTCTCCTACCAAAATATCAGGGTTTCTGTCAACCACCTGTTTAAAAGTAGCAGCTTCTGTTTCTCTCACTGACAGTCCTGTAACCACCTTTACCTCTCCTGGTGTCAAAAAGTTACTTCAATTTATTTTTGTTGTGGTGGTGTATAATTGCTTTATAATGCTGTGCTTGCTTTTGTTGTAAAACAAAGGAATCAGCTATTTGTATATATGTATCCCCTCCCTCTTGAGCCTCCCTCCCACACCCTCATCCCAACCTCCCAAGTCATCACAGAACACAGAGCTGAGCTCCCTGTGTTATACAGCAGCTTCCTGCTAACCATCTATTTTACACGTGGTTGTGTATAAACCCGGAGAAGGCAATGGCACCCCACTCCAGTACTCTTGCCTGAAAAATCCCATGGACAGAGGAGCCTGGTGGGCTGCAGTCCATGGGGTCACTAAGAGTCGGACATGACTGAGTGAATTCACTTTAACTTTTCATTTTCATGCATTGGAGAAGGAAATGGCAACCTACTCCAGTGTTCTTGCCAGGAGAATCCCAGGGACAGTGGAGCCTGGTGGGCTGCCATCTACGAGGTCGCACAGAGTCGGATACGACTGAAGCGACTTAGCAGCAGCAGCAGCAGCAGCAGCAGCAGCAGCAGCAGCGTATAAACATCAATGCTACTCTCTCAGTTTGTTTCACCCTTTTCTTGTCTGCTGTGTCCACAAGTCTGTTCTGTACATCCATGTCTATTCCTGCCTTGCAAATAGGTTCATCAGTACCATTTTTCTAGATATCATATATATTCATTAATATATTTATATTTGTTTTTCATTTTGGGAATAAAGTCATGGATAGTAGATGTTTGCTATTAGCACAGCAATTGGGCTGGGAAAAGGTACTCTGATGAGGATTGCTTCATTTAATGATGAGCAAATCTCATGAATATAAAATGATTAAGAAGCATGACACTGGATGGTTTTCTGAAAAAAGTTTCTATCTTTTCTAAGAAAAATTGGAATTTTCCAAGAAAGTTTGGCATTAATTATAAATGCAACTTTGACTATTTCCAAGAAACACTGCAATTATGTTTACCAACACAGCTGAAGCATGAAATTAGAAGATATCTTCAAGTTTGGAGAGAGACTCAGGCTTCTTTTAACTTATTTGGCTCCAGTTTTCCTCTTCCATAATTAGTCTAGTGATAAGATTAGAAGGAAGGGGAGGTTTATTATACTCACGGTTGGCTTTTAACAATGTGAGTTGGCATTTGAAAGAAATAATTTGTTAAAAAAATGAATGTTCAGTTATTTTGGATTGTGGAACTACACTTGAGGGAAACATCATATGCAGTTATGATCTGTTTCCATTAAATTTTACTTTAGAGAAACCTATTGGTGTAAAAATTTGATAGAGACTTTTGCTCCCACTGCTATTACATGAAAGTCTAGATACAAACAAATGGTAGCAAAGTCGGTAATGACCAAATAGCTCAGATACACACACACCATGAGGCCTACAAACCCAGTGAAACAGTGGATCAAGCAAACAAACTGTAATAATCATCAAGAGACAAACTGTAAAATAAAGAAAAACTTCAGTAGGTAAAGTCATGAATTGGTATTGAGTAACATGGGGTGGATTTTCAACTCTAACATTATTCACAATGTGATTGTGAGCATTTAACTTCCAAATTGCTGTTTTTTCATCTCCAAAGTAGGAATAATAGTAGTAATTGTACTATTAGGCTAATTGTGAACACTGAAGGGGGTATACATAATATGCTTAAGAAATTCATAATAAATTCTCAGTGAATACTGTCCATAATTTTTCTTATTTATGATTATTGTTGTACACTGTATCAAATGAGTTATCTAAATTTTTCTTTATTTACTTATTTTGTAATTTTTCAAAGTCAAATCTGAGATACACAAATTTTTGGCTTTAAGTACTCTTAAAATACAGCATGTTAAAGTTGATGAGAAATATATTAGTGAGATAAATTACCCCATTTTGATTTTTAAAAACTATTTCATTCAGTGCAGTTTCTATTGACTGGTTGTGCCAAGCAATCTTACTCTGAAAGGCAGGTATCAGTTACAGATGTAATTAGCTCATGCTGGGATTATTCACCTACAGAACTGACCCAACACAAAAATCTCCTAACTTTTGATACTTTATTTCCTCAAACAAACCGAGCATTTGAAGAATGTCATTATTTACATTACTATACTTAACAATGAACAAGGCTATGACACATCCTTTATAATGTTCCCTAGAAACAATTGGTTATACAAATGCACAAGGGTACTGAATGAGGACTAGTGTGGTACAGTTTCTATGCAATATTGCTCTTTACAGCATCGGACCTTGCTTCTATCATCAGTCACATCCACAACTGGGTATTGTTTTTGCTTTGGCTCCATCCCTTCATTCTTTCTGGAGTTGTTTCTCCACTGATCTCCAGTAGCCTACTGGGCACCTACTGACCTGGGGAGTTCCTCTTTCAGTATCCTATCATTTTGCCTTTTCATATTGTTCATGGGGTTCTCAAGGGAAGAATACTGAAGTGGCTTGCCATTCGCTTCTCCAATGGACCACATTTTGTCAGATCTCTCCATCATGACCTGCCCATCTTGGGTTGCCCCATGGGCATGGCTTAGTTTCACTGAGTTAGACAAGGCTGTGGTGCTAGTGTGATTAGATTGACTAGTTTTCTGAGATTATAGTTTCAGTGTGTCTGCCTGATGCCATATATCAAGGCAAATTGGAAGTGGTCAAACAAGAGATGGCAAGAGTGAACGTCAACATTCTAGGAATCAGCGAACTAAAATGGACAGGAATGGGTGAATTTAACTCAGATGACCATTATATCTACGACTGTGGGCAGGAATTCCTCAGAAGAAATGGAGTAACCATCATGGTCAACAAAAGAGTCTGAAATGCAGTACTTGGATGCAATCTCAAAAATGACAGAATGATCCCTGTTCATTTCCAAGGCAAACCATTCAATATCACAGTAATCTAAGTCAATGCTCCAACCAGTAATGCTGAAGAAGCTGAAGTTGAATGGTTCTATGAAGACCTACAAGACCTTTTAGAACTAACACCCAAAAAAGATGTCCTTTTCATCATAGGGGACTGGAATGCAAAAGTAGGAAGTCAAGAAACACCTGGAGTAACAGGCAAATTTGGCTTTGGTATACAGAATGAAGCAGGGCAAAGACTGATAGAGTTTTGCCAAGAAAATGCACTGTTCACAGCAAACACCCTCTTCCAACAACACAAGAGAAGGCTCTACACATGGACATCACCAGATGGTCAACACCGAAATCAGATTGGTTATATTCTTTGTAGCCAAAGATGGAGAAGCTCTATACAGTCAAAAAAACAAGACCAGGAGCTGACTGTGGCTCAGATAATGAACTCCTTATTACTAAATTCAGACTAAATTGAAGAAAGTAGGGAAAACTGCTAGACCATTCAGGTATGACCTAAATCAAATCCCTTATGATTATACAGTGGAAGTGAGAAATAGATTTAAGGGCCTAGGTCTGATAGATAGAGTGCCTGATGAACTATATGTGGTGTTGGAGAAGACTCTTGAGAGTCCCTTGGACTGCAAGGAAATCCAACCAGTCCATTCTGAAGGAGATCAACCCTGGGATCTCTTTGGAAGGAATGATGCTAAAGCTGAAACTCCAGTATTTTGGCCACCTCATGAGAAGAGTTGACTCATTGGAAAAGACTCTGATGCTGGGAGGGATTGGGGGCAGGAGGAGAAGGGGACGACAGAGGATGAGATGGCTGGATGGCATCACGGACTCGATGGACGTGAGTCTGAGTGAACTCTGGGAGATGATGGACAGGGAAGCCTGGCGTGCTGCGATTCACGGGGTCGCAAATAGTCGGACAGACTGAGGGACTGAACTGAACTAAACTGAACTGAGCTGAACTGAGGCATTGTATGGAGGGGATACCCCAAGCCCAAGGGCAGAGAAGCCCCAGCAAGACAATAGGAGGAGTGAAATCACATTTAGAATCAAACTCCATACCAGCCAGAGAGGCTCAGAGGCTCAAACAAACCTTATGCACACCAGGACCCAGGGACCTCACAGAGACTGAGGCAGAACTATCTTTGATTGTCTTCTGTGGAGGAAAATTCTGAAGAGATGGGAATACCAGACCACCTGACCTGCCTCTTGAGAAACCTGTATGCAGGTCAGGAAGCAACAGTTAGAATTAAACATGGAGCACAGACTGGTTCCAAATTGGGAAAGGAGTCCGTCAAGGCTGTATATTGTCACCTTGCTTATTTAACTTATATGCGGAGTACATCATGAGAAACGCTGGACTAGGAGAAACCCAAGCTGTAATCAAGATTGCCGGGAGAAATATCAATACTTCAGATATGCAGATGACACCACCCTTATGGCAGAAAGCGAAGAAGAATTCAAGTCTCTTGATGAAAGTTAAAGAGGAGAGTGAAAAAGTTGGCTTAAAACTCAACATTCAGAAAATGAAGATCATGGCATCTGGTCCCATCACTTCATGGCAAATAGATGGGGAAACAGTGGAAACAGTGAGAGACTTTATTTTTTATGGCTCCAAAGTCACTGCAGATGGTGATTGCAGCCATGAAATTAAAAGATGCTTACTCTTTGGAAGGAAAGTTATGACCAACCTAAACAGCATATTAAAAAGCAGGGACATTACTTTGCCAACAAAGGTCCATCTAGTCAAGGCTATGGTTTTTCCAGTGGTCATGTATGGATGTGAGAGTTGGACTATAAAGAAAGTTGAGAGTTGAAGAACTGATGCTTTTGAACTGTGATGTTGGAGAAGACTCCTGAGAGTCCCTTGTACTGCAAGGAGATCCAACCAGTTCATCCTAAAGGAGATCAATCCTGGGTGTTCATTGGAAGATCTGATGATGAAGCTGAAACTCCAATACTTTGGCCACCTGATGCGAAAAGCTGACTCATTTGAAAAGAGCCTGATGCTGGGAAAGATTGAGGGCAGGAGGAGAAGGGGAGGACAGAGGATGAGATGGTTGGATGGCATCACTGACTCAATGGACGTGAGTTTGAGCAAGCTCTGAGAGTTGGTGAGGGACAGGGAAGCCTGGTGCGCTGCAGTCCATGGGGTCGCAAAGAGTCGGACACGACTGAGCAACTGAACTGACTGACTGAGGCACTGAAAGCAGAGGAAGTCGAGTCTAGCTGTTTATACAGAAAAATTCACTAAACAGCACTTGCAAAGCCCCCTGAATTGTTGAGTGGATTTGGGGTTGGCTAGAGATTCAGGCAACCCACTCCAGTACTCTTGCCTGGAAAATCCCATGGACGGAGGAGCCTGGTAGGCTGCAGTCCGTGGGGTCGCTAAGAGTCGGGTATGACTGAGCATCTTACCTTTCACTTTTCACTTTCATGCATTGGAGAGGGAAATGGCAACCCACTCCAGTGTTCTTGCCTGGAGAATCCCAGGGACGAGGGAGCCTCATGGGCTGCCGTCTATGGTGTCGCAGAGAGTCGGACATGACTGAAGTGACTTAGCAGCAGCAGCAGCAGCAGCAGAGATTCAGGCTTAAGCTCAGTTTCCAGGAATAAGGCCCCAAACTACACTACGTGCTTCTGCGTGCTTTGTCGCTCAGTCGTATTTGACTCTGTGACCCTGTGGGCCGTAGCCCAACAGGCTCCTCTGTCCACAGATTTTTTTTCAGGTAAGAATTACTGGAGTGGATTGCCATGTGCCCCTCCAGGAGATCTTGCGGATCCAGGGACCTAACCCACATTTCCTGTGTCTCCTGCACTGCAGGCAAATTCTTTACCCACCCAGCCATCAGGGGAGCCCAAACCGTGTGCAGCACTGGCCTAACGAGACAGCTGTGCCCCCGCATCCTCCTCCTGCTTCCTCTCTGCCCCAGGAACTGCAGACCCTCGGGAGCCCACCACCTCCTTCACAACAGTGAAACACAGAAGCTCCTCGGGGAGCCTGTTCCCTCCAAACGCAAGCCTTGCAGGCGAGTGTCAGACCCAAAGCCCCGAGGCCGCTGGCCTGCAGGCGCCAGGGAGGCTGGGAATTGAGCGTTCTGATGCTCGCGCCAGGAGGCAGAGCTTGCAATGTGGGGATTTCTTCCAGTAAAGAAAGGTAATCCAAAAGAGGCAGGGTGGCTGTGAGTACGACGAGTGTCCGCTGCAGCTCCTGCTGATGGAGGGTGTACCACCACCAGGCTCCGGCCATTATCCCATCTTATCCTCACACTTACCCTCAGAGGTAGGGGCAATTACCACCCCTGTTTTGTGGAGACAGAAAATAAGGCTCGTGTGTTTAAAGTAATGAATAAGATCTCTAGCTGGGAAGTGGCAAAGCCAGGAACAAGTCAAGACCAGCTGAGCTCAGTTCAGTCCCTCAGTTATGTCTGACCCTTTGTGACCCCATAGACTGCAGCACACCAGGCTTCCCTGTTCATCACCAACTCTCAGAGCTTGCTCAAACTCACATCCACTGAGTCAGTGATGCCATCCAACCATCTCATCCTCTTTCATCCCCTTCTCCTCCCGCCTTCAATCTTGCCCAGTATCGGGGTCTTTTCCAACGAGTCAGTTCTTTGCATTAGATGGCCAAAGTATTGGAATTTCAGCTTCAGCATCAGTCCTTCCAATGAATATTCAGGACTGATTTCCTTTAGGATGGACTGGTTTAATCTCCTTACAGTCTAAGGGACTCTCAAGAGTCTTCTCCAACACCACAGTTTAAAAGCATCATTTCTTCGGCACTCAGCTTTCTTCATAGTCTGACTCTCACATCCAAACTTGACTACTGGAAAAACCATAGCTTTGACTGTATGGATCTTTGTCTGCAAAGTGATGTCTCTGCTTTTTAATATACTGTCTAGTCTGTAGTCACCATCTGCAGTGATTTTGGAGCCCAAGAAAATAAAGTCTCTGTTTCCATTGTTTCCCCATCTATTTGCCATGAAATGATGGGACCAGATGCCGTGATCTTAGTTTTTTGAATGTTCAATTTTAAGCCAGCTTTTTCACTCTCCTCTTTCACCTTCATCAAGAGGCTCTTTAGTTCCTCTTTGCTTTCTGTGAAGTGTGGTGTCATCTGCATATTTGAGGTTATTGATATTTTCCCGGCAATCTTGATTCCAGCTTGTGCTTCATCCAGTCCAGCGTTTCTCATGATGTACTCTGCTTAGAAGTTAAATAAGCAGGGTGACAATATACAGCCTTAATATACTCCTTTCCCAATTTGGAACCAGCCCATAGTTTCATGTCAAGTTCTAACTGTTGCTTCTCGACTTGAATACAGATTTTGCAGGAGGCAGGTAAGGTGGTCTGGTATTCCCATCTCTTGAAGAATTTTCCACAGTTTGTTGTGATCCACACAGTCAGTCTTTAGCATAGTCATTGAAGCAGAAGTAGATGTTTTCCTGGAATTCTTTTACTTTTTCTATGATCCAATGGATATCAGCAATTTAATCTCTGGTTCCTCTGCCTTTTCTAAATCCAGCTTGAATATCTCAAAGTTCTTGGTTCACATACTGCTGAAGCCTGTCTTGGAGAATTTTGAGCATTACTTTGCTGGCATGTGAGATGAGTGCAATTGTGTGGTAGTCTGAGCATTCTTTGGCATTGCCTTTCTTTGGGATTGGGGCTTCCCTGGTGGTGCAGAGGTTAAAGCGTCTGCCTGCAATGTGGGAGACCTGGGTTCGATCCCTGGGTCGGGAAGATCCCCTGGAGAAGAAAATGGCAACCCACTCCAGTATTCTTGCCTGGAGAATCCTATGGATGGAGAAGCTTGGTGGGCTACAGTCCACGGGTCTCAAAGAGTCAGACACGACTGAGCAACTTCACTTTCACTTTCTTTGGGATTGGAATGAAAATTGACCTTTTCCAGTCCTGTGGCCACTGCTGAGTTTTCAAAATTTGCTGGCATATTAGGTGCAGTACTTTCACAGAATCATCTTTCAGGATTTGAAATAGCTCAACTGGAATTCCATCACCTCCACTAGCTTTGTTCGTAGTGATGCTTTCTAAGGCCCACTTGACTTAACATTCCAGGATGTCTGGCTCTAGGTGGGTGATCACACCATTGTGATTATCTGGGTCGTGAAGATCTTTTTTGTACAGTTCTTCTGTGTATTCTTGCCACCTCTTCTTAATATCTTCTGCTTCTATTAGGTCCATACCATTTCTGTCCTTTATTGAGCCCATCTTTGCATGAAATGCTCCCTTGGTATCTCTAATTTTCTTGAAGAGTTCTCTAGTCTTTCCCATTCTGTTTCTTTGCATTGATCAGTGAAGAAGGCTTTTTTATCTCTCCTTGCTATTCTTTGAAACTCTGCATTCAGATGGATATATTTTTCCTTTTCTCCTTTACCTTTCACTTCTCTTCTTTTCTCAGCTATTTCTAAGGCCTCCTCAGACAGCCATGTTGCTTTTTTCCATTTCTTTTTTTGGGGGATGGTTTTGATCCCTGCCTCCTGAACAATGTCACCAACCAACCTCCATCCATAGTTCTTCAGGCACAATGTCTATCAGATCTAAACCCTTGAATCTATTTGTCACTTCCATTGTATAATCATAAGGGATATGATTTAGGCCTTACCTAAATGTCCTAATGGTTTTCCCTACTTTCTTCAAGTTAAGCCTGAATTTTGCAGTGAGAATAGTTGGGAACAAAAGTACCCTCTACCACCAGCTCTCTTAGCACTGAGAGCTGCATTCTAGGCAGCAGAGTTAACATGTGAACCAGTTGCAAAGCAACAAAATGCCGAAAATCACACCTAACACTGATTGACGTTTAATGATCGTTCATTCCTTCATTCCATACAAGTTTAAGTGTAGACAGTTCTAGCACTGAGAGGACAGTCGTGGGTCCTGCCTTCTTGGAGCATCTTCCCATCCATTGATGGATAGACAATAATATATGTAATACAGCAGGTGGTGGGTATGGAGTGGGTTGCCCTGCCCGCTCCAGTGTTCTTGCATAGAGAATCCCATGGACAGAGGAGCCTGGTGGGCTACAGTCCGTAGGATCACAAAGAATCAGACACAACCAAAGCGACTTAGGACACATACACATACAGACGTGTGTGTGTGTGTGTGTGTGTATTAGACACTCCTGAAGCAGGGGAAAGGGTAGGGAGTTTCTGGAAGAAGGAAGGTATTCCATGTAACAGGTCAAGGAAGGCCATGTGAGGAGGCAACATGTGAGCAGAGCCCTGAATGGAGTGAGGGAGGAAGAGCCTCCCAGACGGAGCAGGTGCCTGTGCAAAGGCCCCGGGGCTGAGGCCAGGCTGAACAGCATGCATGCGGGGCAAGCAGCAGGGAATGAGCCAGAGAGGCAGCAGAGCCCGACGCTGGAGGGTCTTCCAGGCCTAGGCTTTCCTCGGAGCAGGGACTTGGCCTGATCTGACTCCTGTTTTAATGGGATCCCTCAAGCTGCTGGATTGAAAACAGATCTTGGGGAGGCAAGGCTAAAGGAGGGGGAACCAGAGAGAGTGCTCCTGCAGCAACCCAGAGGGGAGATGACCTGGACTGACCACAGTGGCCCAGCAGGCATTCAGTAGGACATTCATCGGCTTAGACGCATCCCCAAGAGCAGCCGGCAGTCACAATGAGAGGAGCCCAGAAAGCTTTACCAACACACGCAAAAAGATGGAAATCATAAAGAGAAAGCCCAGGTGAGAATAGCTCAGACAAGTGAGCCCAAACCCGGGCCGCCGCAATGCTGGAAAAGTGGAAATAATCTGGTTCAAGGCTCTTCAAAGCAAGTTTTGCGGTGATGAGCATCTTCATAGCTTTGAGGATGGGCCTGGGTCCCCTAGGGTGGTGCCATGAGTTCGCGCCCCACCACCTCGCTTCCTCTGACAGCTCTGCGCTCAACTGTTCAATATATATATCAGATTAAGATTTCTTCTGAAGGGTCACACACACATGCTCAAAATGGCCTAAAAAAAATACTTACCCAAACTTTAGTCTCTAATGAACCAACTCCGTGTCCTAATTCTGTGGACGATGGCATGAGAACGTCTGCACTGCCGGTAGCTACAGGGCAAAGACCATGTGTGCAAGGGCATCAGCTCAGCGATTCTCCCCAGAGAGCTATATCCAGAGTCCACACCGTGAGATGGACCACGAGCCACCACCGTCATCTTATTATTAATAATAATACACATTATTAAGTGTACTCATTTCCCTTCTACGAAAGGAAAAAAGCCTGGGAAGGAAGAAGGTGGGTCCAGAAGCCTGGAATGTCTGATCTGCTAGTAGGAAAGCTCAGTAAGGGAGGAAATGAGACTTCATGTGCCCACACGTGGGCCTCCACCCACTGAACATACTTTTTTTTTCATATATGAGAAAGTAAAGATATTTATAAAGGTGTTGTTGGACGTTTGATTTTAACATTGTCTTTGTAGTAGACACATGCTCATATATACTTGTTTCATTCTCGATTTCATCATAAATAAAAGAAGATAAAAATAGAAGGACTAATTCCTAACTCACTCTATGAGGCTAGGATTACCTTAACACTAAAAACAGAAATGGCATTATGAGAAAAGAAGACTACAGACCAGTATCTCTCATGAACATGGACGCAAAAATTATCCACAAAAATCTTAGAAAACAAATGCAAAGCTATCAGTGCCTTCTGGTTTCCCACGTATCCTCAGCAACCAGAACAATGGCTGACACATAGCAGTTATTTATAAATACTTTTCAGTGAATTGATGGGCTCCCGAGGCAAATTAGAATCACATCCCATCCCCAACCTTCAAGTAAATTACAGGCTAGGCTTGCGGCCGTATGATCTTCATGGCGAAGGCCAGTCAATTTCCCCCTTCTTCCCTCCTGTCCTCTCCTGGCCCAGTTCAGCCCCTTCACTCTGATCACAGCCTCTAGCCTTTAGCCTCTTGGTTCTATCGACTGAAGAAAAATGCACAATCCAAGTTACAGGTTATAAATCAGGGACCTTACCGAGAACTGTAGCCTGGGAGACAGCCTCTTAGGTAGCCTTGAGAAATTGCTCTGAAAAGGTAAGGGAGGATCCAGTAGTTTTAGTTTTAGCTGAAAAAAAAAAAAAAATGTAGTCAAACATTAAAAGATTACTAATCGCTAATCGTAAGATATCTCGAGTTAATAATCTTAGTGATTTTCTCTGTATGGGAAGATGCAACAGTCTGAGTTCACTGAAGTTACTGCTCAGTTATACATCTTTACTATCGAGGACCGGTATCCTGATTTTCTTCACCCTGAACTCCCCTGAGGGTGCGCCACGGGGCGCAGCTGCCATGGCCGGCGGCCTGCTGGCAGGCGACATTTGTCATTTCACGGAATGGCAGGAAGTACTTTTTGTCCAGAGCCCACCTCGGAGTAATCATTGCAACGTGCAAATTTAATTTTCCTCTTCTGTGTAAAATCTGTCACCATCTCCACGGCAGGTGTCCACTGTGAGGTCAACAGCTGTTGATGACTCCTTGGGTGTCCAGAGGCAGTGAAGGATGGGGCTGAGCAAGCATGACTCCTAAGACAACCCCCTTCTGTTCAGCCAGAGAAGCCTCACTTGCATAAGCTGTCCCCAGAGGCAGTGTGACACCGGGATGAGGGCAAGGCCTATACAGCCAACCTGTGTGTGTCTGTGACTGCCCAGTCATGTCTGACTCTGTGCAGCCCCGCGGACAGTAGCCCGCCAGGCTCCTCTGTCCATGGGATTTTCCCAGCAAGAATCCTGGAGTGGGTTACCACTTCCTTCTCCAGGGGATCTTCCCAACCTTGGGACTGAACCTGTGTCTCTTGCATTACAGGCAGATTCTTTACCTCTGAGCCACTGAGGAAGTCCTGAGTTCAAATCCTGATTCGGCATCTTTCAAGCTGTGTGACCTTGGCCAGGTTGCTCAACTTCTCTGAACACCCATTTCACAAAGAAAGTTAATATTCTTACCATGTACTTGAAATCACAGGGTCTTCCCAGATGGTGAAGAAGCCACCTGCCAATGCGGAAGATGTGGGTTTGATAAGATCCCCTGGAGGAGGAAATGGCAACCCGCTCCAGTATTCTAGTCTGGAGAGTCCCATGGGCAGAGGAGCCTGGCGGCTACAGTCCATAAGGCTACAAAGAGTCGGACACAACTGAGTGACTGCAGGTACATGGTATCACGTGTTGCTAGTAATATACTTACTCTCTGAAAATGGAGCTAATGACCGTGCCTGTCTCCTAAGGCTGTTGAGAAGCTTCAGTGAGTTTCCTCAGATAAAGCACTTTGGACAGTGTCTGGCCTGTCATAAGTGTTCAGGAAGTGTCCGATATTACTGTAAATTGCACTTCCGTATTGGATTAGTTTGCCTTGACTGAAAGGAAAGGCTGTGAAAATTTGGTTTTCATATTTCACATTGCAATTATTCTTATATAAGAGTATTATATCCTTGAGGTCTCTTGAGGGAAGCCTCTCTTATGCTTGAAGTTTCTTGAAGGTGAAGATCACATTTAGCTTTGTGTCCCTGACACCTGGAACTGTGCTTGGCAAAGAATAGGCCTTCCATAAATGCACACTGAGAGGGGGTGGAGAGCAGAGAAACCGCCCTGGGTCTTTTCCAGGCTACGCTCAGAGCCTTTAGCAGAATGTCATACTTATGAGCTGCCACCAGGTGTCGCCCTTGTCTCTGAAATGGGGATACTTCATGGCCTTGTGGACTGGTCCAGGCTCAGGCAAGGGCACAGAAAGGGGACACGGGAAGATGCTGCTGGCTCAGTGGATGGGCAGAAGGGGAGTTTTTCAATATCCAGGGGAAAGCACTGGGAGAAGCATGAAAAATCTCACCGTAGCAAGCCTCATGTACTGTGGAGTCCTCAGGCCTGGGCTCTGGTCCTTGCAGGGAACACCATCAGGAGGGTCTTTTCAACCCTTTAAGCCTCAGTTTTCCTCATCTGCCAAGTGGGGGCAATAATGCTACCACTGGACATAGGCAGGCCCTACTGGATAATCGATAAGGATTTGATCTGCTTTCTAGTTTCCTTGTTTGTCTAAGTTGAACGTTCCCCTACATTTGGAGGGATGCCGGGGGCATTTGCAGACACACTGGAAACATTTCTGGGTGCCTCTTTTGAGCCCACTTGGAAGAATGAAGATCTTTCTCAAGAGGCAACCATGCTAGGGCTAAGGGGCTAAGGGCATGGAGTGGATGGTCCTCTCTCCCCTCTGTCCCCTCAGCCCCTTTGGCTGTGTGACTCAAGCAAATCCTTTCTCCTCTCTGGGTCATTCTCTCCTGAAATGGGATGGTTGAAGGTCAGGCGTTCGCAAGCTGATCTTAAGCAGTAGATACTGCATTGAGCCACATGCCCTGTAGAGTCAGATGTGGGAGCAGATAAAGCAAGACTGTCAGGGTCTGGAGGGGCCGGGAGAGGAGCTGTGAGCCCTCTGACCACCCTGCCCCTGCAGTGACCCTGAGCATCCCCAAGGTCCCCCCAAGGTGCCCCCCAGGGTCCCCTCCAAGCGCAGCTCAGTGACTCTGCAGGCCCTGCTCTCGCGGTCGTGTTGCTGTGCTCACCGCCCCCGTCCCGTCCCCTGAATTTTCCTCGCAGCCTCAGGCCCAGGGCACGTGAGGCTTGGGAGGGAGCCCCTGGCGGGGCCACCAGCTTCATCCATCACTTTCTGTAGGTGGCAAAGTGACGGAGAGGTGATCAGGGACTGGTCCGAGGTCTCCAGAGCCTGGGAGGGGGCTGAGCTGGGGCTGGAAGCCAGGTCCACGGACGTCCCGGCCTGAGCTGGATCCTCCCCACCAAACTGCACCCCGCCTCTGTCCCTCACCATAGAGCCTCTTCCAGGCTGCTGGAGACGGGGCTGGCTGGCTGTAGGTGCCAAGCTTGGTGTTGGGGCCAGCGGGACGCCAGCCGGTCTCTGAAGGTCATCACCTTCACGGTCCCCTCCCGGTGGCTAATCAGCTCCAGGCCCGGCCCGCCATAGCTCCCAGGATGCTCTCGAGCTGGGACCTCACTCCAGCCAGCTCCTGACTCCCAGAGCTGGAATGAGCCCGGCCTCCGAGCCTGCGGCAGTCACTGCCCAGCCCCGTCCAGCCCTTGCTTCTCCAGACGCTTCCTTGAGCCACACTCTGCCCCCTTGAGGACATGTGAGGAATTACCCGGCCCTTCAGGGCTCTCAAGCTTACCACACCCACTAGGCCTGGCCCTTGCAGGGACGCCCTCGAGCTGCCCCCCAGGCCATCTACCCGCAGAGCACAGAGACAGGTCCACTCAAAGCTTCCGTCAGCCCTCCCTCCCAACAGGTACCTGACAAGAGCCTCCACGCCAGCTGCCCCACCGCCAGCCCAGACACCAGGCCGCCCCACGGTTGCTCGCCTGCTTTCTCTAGCTCTCCTTCAGCTCCGTTCTCAGCCAGCATCCGGAGCCGTCTGTTGACGCTGAAGATGCTATCCTGCTCCAGCCTGCCGAACTCCTTACCCAGCCTCAGCCTGCATGCCCTGGGCCCTGTTCTCACCCCCTGTCAACTACTCCTTCCCCATAACTCACGAAATGCCAGCTGCACTGGCCTCTCTAGTGAGAGATTTGTACCCGCCCCAGGACACTTGCACTGGCTGTGCCCCTTGCCTGGACTCCCCTTCCTGCAGAGAGCCGCATCATCCAGGGCTCAGCTGAAATGTCTCTTCTCAAAGAGGCAGCCCTTACAAACAGCTGTGAAAAGAAGAGAGGCAAAAAGCAAAGGAGAAAAGGAAAGATATAAGCATCTGAATGCAGAGGTCCAAAGAATAGCAAGAAGAGATAAGAAAGCCTTCTTCAGTGATCAAGGCAAAGAAATAGAGGAAAAGAACAGAATGGGAAAGACTAGAGATCTCTTCAAGAAAATTAGAGATACCATGGGAACATTTCACGCAAAGATGGGCTTGATAAAGGACAGAAATGGTATGGACCTAACAGAAGCAGAAGATATTAAGAAGAGGTGGCAAGAATACACAGAAGAACTGTACAAAAAAGAGCTTCATGACCCAGATAATCATGATTATGTGATCACTAATCTAAAGCCAGACATTTTGAAATGTGAAGTCAAGTGGGCCTTACAAAGCTAGTGGAGGTGATGGAATTCCAGTGGAGCTGTTTCAAATCCTGAAAGATGATGCTGTGAAAGTGCTGCACTCAATATGCCAGCAAATTTGGAAAACTCAGCAGAGGCCACAGGACTGGAAAAGGTCAGTTTTCATTCCAATCCCAAAGAAAGGCAATGCCAAAGAATGCTCAAACTACCACACAATTGCACTCATCTCACATGCTAGTAAAGTAATGTTCAAAATTCTCCAAGCCAGGCTTCAGCAATATGTGAACCGTGAACCCCCTGATGTTCAAGCTGGTTTTAGAAAAGGCAGAGGAACCAGAGATCAAATTGCCAACATCCGCTGGATCATGGAAAAAGCAAGAGAGTTCCAGAAAAACATCTATTTCTGATTTATTGACTATGCCAAAGCCTTTGACTGTGTGGATCACCATACACTTTGGAAAATTCTGAAAGAGATGGGAATACCAGACCACCTGATCTGCCTCTTGAGAAATCTGTATGCAGGTCAGGAAGTGACATATAGAACTGGACATGGAACAATGGACTGGTTCCAAATAGGAAAAGGAGTACGTCAAGGCTGTATATTGTCACCCTGCTTATTTAATTCCCATGCAGAGTACATCATGAGAAATGCTGAACTGGAAGAAACACAAGCTGGAATCAAGAATCCGGGAGAAATATCAATAACCTCAGATATGCAGATGACACCACCCTTATGGCAGAAAGTGAAGAGGAGCTAAAGGGCCTCTTGATGAAGTTGAAAGAGGAGAGTGAAAAGTTGGCTTAAAGCTCAACATTCAGAAAACGAAGATCATGGCATCCAATCCCATCACTTTATGGGAAATAGATGGGGAAACAGTGGAAACAGTGTCAGACTTTATCTTGGGGGCCTCCAAAATCACTGCGGATGGTGACTGCAGTAATGAATTTAAAAGACGCTTACTCTTTGGAAGAAAAGTTATGACCAACCTAGATAGTATATTCAAAAGCAGAGACATTACATTGTCATCTAAGGTCCATCTAGTCAACCTATGGTTTTTCCTGTGTCATGCATGGATGTGAGAGTTGGACTGTGAAGAAGGCTGGGCGCCGAAGAATTGATGCTTTTGAACTGTGGTGTTGGAGAAGACTCTTGAGAGTCCCTGGACTGCAAGGAGATCCAACCAGTCCATTCTGAAGGAGATCAACCCTGGGTGTTCTTTGGAAGGAATGATGCTAAAGCTGAAACTTCAGTACTTTGGCCACCTCATGCTAAGAGTTGACTCACCGGAAAAGACTCTGATGCTTGGAGGGATTGGAGGCTGGAGGAGAAGAGGACAACCGGGGATGAGATGGCTGGATGGCATCACTGACTCGATGGATGTGAATCTGAGTGAACTCCGAGAGATGGTGATGAACAGGGAGGCCTGGCGTGCTGCGATTCATGGGATCGCAAAGAGTCAGACACGACTGAGTGACTGAACTGAACTAACTGAGCTAGCTTTGTTTGTAGTGATGCTTTCTAAGGCTCACTTTACTTCACATTCCAGGATATCTGGCTCTAGGTGAGTGATCACACCATCATGATTATCTAGGTATTTAAAAGGCCAGGAACACAAGATAGTCTCCATTATTCCAATAAATGCTCTTAGCTTCTCTATGACATGAACTAAAATAATCTTAGAAACTGGTAATAATCTGTAATATTTACATGAAAGGCCAATTTTTCTTCCCCTCTTGTGGAATTTTAATAAAATCATTATGGTGGTGATTGTTACATTTAAATGCTAGCAACGTAAAACCAAAAGAATACAAAGCTGGTATCACAGAATTGTGGTTAAAAATATACAGTTTACGGATGGTCTGGGTTTGAATCCTAAATCCACAGCTTCTTAACTGTGTGACCTTGACCATATTGTGTAACCTCCCTCACTATGACTTGGTTTCCTCTTCTGGAAAATGAAGTCCTGAGAATGCTACATGGAACATAATGAGTATCATACAAATGTTTATTCTAATTGTCATCACCAATCTAAATTACAAATAGATTAGTAACTAGTAGGTAACTGTGATATGTGTCCATTTTGAATGGCCTGGCAGTAGACACTTTGTCTATGATCTGAAATATCTCATTAAACATTTTTTTTCTTCCCATTTCTTCAGTATTTTCAAATGAAAATCAACCATTATGAACCTGGATTTCAAAAAGGAAGAAATGAGTTCTCTTTTTATAGTTTGCCATTCACTCTCCATTTGAAATGGTTTTTTTTTTTTCCCTCCTTCTTGGAACTGAATTACAAAGGTCACAGAGATTTTGTTCATTTTAAACTACAAGCCCAACTATTTAGCCTTTGTTCACGGAGAGGGCTGATTGCTTCTCAGATCATGTGCTCAACAGGAAGCAAGCACTGAGGTAATGATGGCCACTTCTGAGTCATATTCACAGCCAAGTTCAGGCATCCACTTGCTATGGGCCTGCACCCAGAGTAACATAAATCACGAAGAACAGCAAATGCCAGGTAGGGGTGTTGCTTAGTGGGGAAAGATGCTGGCAGAATAGAAGGTAGAACTGTTGCTGAGCCAGGTTCTTAGACTCTTTAATCAACTGATTTCAATGATTTTAGAAATTGATGAGGCCAGATGAGGAATTCAGGCAAGGCTTTACTGGGATGTGTGCTATACGAAGGAGTGAAAACCAGTAACAGTTTCCCCTGCTTGCTTCCTGAGGGGGTCAGCAGGTGCCTTAATTGATTGAAGATAGGATTGGACCCATGGGTCGAGCCAGAGGGTTGGCTCAAGTTGTCTGCCCACTCCTTTGGTGGTGCTGCGTGCACAGTACCCTGTTTGCTCCGGACACCTCAGATGTGGCTGCTAGGTTTTGGCTTTTTGTATCTTGTCATTAGTATGTTCCAACTGTGCATGCACACAGTTCGTTTTAGTCCCATATAGTTTCTTTGTACTCTGTTGCTTAGAAAACGTTTGTCCAGGTTCAACCAGTGCAGTAAAGGGTCCCAAGTCAGAGGTCTCAGCCTGTGTCAGAGTTGCCTGGGCCTAATTCTAGACCCTATGAGTGCTAGATGCCCTTTTTTGGACAAGCCCCATCAGTTGGATCTGAGGTGAAAGTGCGCTGGGGACCAGGCCCACTGGTCCTGGTCTGGATCTTTCCAGACTTGGAAGAAATAAATACTCATTGTTATCCAATATTATTGTTATTATAACCAAAAAAGAAGTGTTTTGCTAGGTGCCAGTTAAAAATTTAACTCTGACATGCCTTAGCTCATTTGTGCCTCTAAATAATCCCAGAGATAAATACTGATTCCATCATCATTTAAAAAAAGAGTGCTTGGAAAATGAGAGTAAGTTTCCCAAAATAACATAAATAGTAAGAGCCAGAAGCAAGAATTGAAACCTTGTCTGCCAGTTTTATTTCAAAGCTTAAGCTCTTAACCACTGAGCTACCCTGCCCTTATTCCTTTGTGTCACCCACCATATCTGTGCTGGGCTGTCTTTTCTCTATACTGCAGCCAGTCTTTATCCTGATTCCCAGATCCAATCATGTTATTCCTCTGTATAGGACATTCTGATGGCCCCCACTGCCTCTGAAGCTCCTCAGCCTGGCCTCCAAGGAGTTCCAATTTGCCTCTCCAAAGTCAGCTGATGGACACTGAGGTCTCAGCAAACCACACTGCTGCCCCCAGTCATAATGCACAGTCCCCTGCTGCTCTGCCTTTGTTCCCAGCACCCTTTCAGCCTGGATGCTGCTCCATCCTCTCTCCTTATTAAACTGCCACCGCCACGACCACCCCAGTGTCCACCTTACTCTGTTGCAACCAGCCTTTTATCCTGTGAGGTAGTTATTGTTATTATTTCAGTTTTACAGATGGGAAAATTCAAGATCAGCAATACCAGGTCCATGGTCCCACAGCTAGTAAGTGGGTTGGGGAGGATTTAACTCAACTGGCTGATGCCAGGGTCTGAGTTCCTAGCCACTACTCTATATAAGTGATGAGGTCGTGCCCAGCCTTTGGAGCATCACATGTGTGGAAAGCGTTTTGCTCAGCCTCTCTGATCCCCCAGTGAGAATCAGCCATCAGCTCTTGCTTCCCACAGGGGCCCACACTGTGTGCCTCTGTTACAGAAATTACTCCACTCTGTTTCACTTTAGCCATGGGTCTCGCCCACAAGATGTGCTCTGTTTGAGGCCATGCCATTCATCTTGTGTCCTTCATGAACCTTGTCCCATATCTGAAGCTCAGCAGGACCAACTTGATGTGTCCTGAATCTATTCAATGGCTGTTTATTGAACTCCTGCAGAAATGATCTCACCCCTGCCTGCAAACTCTGTGGTGCAATTGTTCTTATCCTTTTTTGATTCACACTCCCCTTGGAGAACCTGATGAAAGCCATGCATCTTTACAACAGAAAAATGCAACAACCAATAAAATTTTACATTCTTCTTGATGGTTCATGGATTCTGGGTTCAGAATCTAATTGATTTGATTCAATTATCAATGAATTGAATTGTTCTTGCTATTTCCTTTTTTCAAGTTATAGAAATCCAACTCAAAGCACTTTAGACAAAGAGGTTTTCTGTGGTTTTTTTTGTTTGTTTTTTTTGTAACCTAAAGAGTCCAAGAAATGGTTACATTAAACAAAGAAAAAAATAGATGTGTAAGTTTTTCTTTTGGAACTAACAGAACCAGATATTCCAACATTATCAGGATATGCTTCTATTTGCAGATCAGTTCTAATCCCTCAAACTCACTTCCTCAACAAACTGGAGAATACGTTTGGCTGACAGGCCGTGAGTCTCTCACCCCACCAGAGAGGAGTTACCCCTTCTCCCTTTTAGTAATACTTTTTAAAAATCCCAAAGAAATAATCTGACTGGCCAACTAAAGTGGCATGCCAACTCCAGGACAAGGGAGTCGTTGGAGAAAGAGAAGCTCCACAAAAACAAAAGGAATGACCTTCTGAGAATAACTGAAGAGCAGAGCATCACCACCACTTTTCTCACCATCAACCCCTAGGCACCTGCGTGCCCACATGCAGCCCCCACCATCTCTTCTGGAAGCCCTCTAAGCCCTTGGACCTCTGTGCACCACCCCGCCCCCACTTTCATTTCAGCACCATCAAAACCTACCTGCTCTACAACATGTCTTTTCAGGACCCAGCTCATTGCTTTCTAAGAGAACAGCTGACAGTGAATTGACCTGGGCTAGACTATGAAAGGGAAAAATAGAACAAAGCAATCACTGTGCCTGCTTAGATAAACTATTTTATCAGTGGCCACTCATAATAATAACCATAACCAACAGTAATTCTAACATGGAATTTTGCCCAATTTTACACATCACAAACTTAATTAAACAGCATTGACTTTTACAGCTGAGAGAGTCCCTCGAGATCATCTTGCCCAATCCTTCATTTTATAGATGAGGAAACTGAAGCTTTGAAAGTCACTTATTTAACCCACACAGCAAACTAGTATTAGACCCTAAGCCAGAGCTCATGGACCCTAATTCCCAGTCCAGTTATCTTCTTCCTTCTCTGTGATTCACTGAGGAAGAGGTTTGGTTTATCACAGGCCCAACGGGGCTCACTAATCACTGTGCTTGTGTGTTTCTTTCCTGGGACAAGTCATGACTTCAATATTCCAAAAAACACAGAATTAGTTGGCTTTAAGGGAGGCATGTCTGGAGCTGTTGGGAGCATGGGCTTGGGAGTCAGGATAGTTATGTTCATCCTTAGCCATACCATGTACATGCTGGGACCGGTGATTAACATTTCTGTGTCTCAGCACCCTCATTTGTAATATCCTCTTCCAGGGCTTCTAAGGCAACAGCCCTACTCTGTGTTGCTTTTCTTTTGGTTCACGTTCCTCTGGCTACCAGCAGGCCTACACCAAATAGATGCCCAGTAGTGCTACCTAACACACTAGGTTTTAGAAGAATAAATTAACTCATGACAATCACTTAGAATGTGGTCTGATGCACCGTAAGCATTTATGAGTGTAACAACTATAATTAAAATGCAGTTGTCAGGGAAAAGGGAGTATTTAAAGACAAAGGCCATAAAACAGAATTTCCTGTAAGTCAAGTAATTCAAACCAGTAATTAGCCTCAATTTCCTTTCTGTCACACCTCCTTTAGAAAACAATGAAAAGGAAACTGTAACCAGGAATTTAGTTAAAAATAATAAACAACCCGATATACACAAACCTAAAATATTCCTAGATTCATTCCAATCTGCTAAGCAGGTTATTTCAATCAACTGTTGTTTCTATCATTTTGATTCCAGCACCACCAAAACTGGCCTGGTCTACACCATGTCTTTTCAGGACCCAACTCATTGCTTTCTAAAAGAACAGCTAACAGTAAATTGACCTGGGCTAGAGTACAGAGGGGAAACATAAAACAAAACAAAGCAATCACCATGCAATCAAAACTGTCATTCAGAATAATGATTTGTGTCCTCGAAGACAAAATAATTGTAATAATTGCTATCGTTTGAGGGCTGCTTGCCAAGCCTCAGGCGCTGTGCTCAGTATTAACATTTAACATACATGATGTAGACACAGGCACACATGCATGCACATGCACACACGTGCTCATTCATTTTACATCATAACAAATTTGTGTTGGGAGTTTATTCTTGTTTTAGAGTTTAAAGTACATTTACTGTTAATGAAGTTGAAACTTGGAGAAGAGAAGTGACTTTTCAAGAGTATGGTTGGTACACGGAGCTAGTAGGATTTGAATACAGAGTTTTCTGAATCCACAGCCAGCACCCTCAACAATTCTGTTTACCATCTAAATATTCCAGTTAACAAACAAAGAATATGGTGATATATTTTCCATTTTCAACTAAAAACAAAAAAAGATTTCTGCTCAGCTCTTAATTCGGTGGAAACTGAAGCAAATTCAATAACTTTATTCTCCTCTGAGAATCCACTTACAGAGCATCTATTTCTCTGTGTTAATTATTTGTCATCTTACCATCAACGAGAAAAGCATAGAATTGGCTGGAACAGTGGGCTTTAACTTCATATGCACAATGATCATTTTTTATCCATTTCTGTTTCCGTAAAAGACCAGAACAATGACTTATTAGTTTTGACAGAGAATAAATATTTATTGAAATAAACAAATGAGTAAAGAAATGCACATATAGCCTTTCCATCATGGAGCTGGGTTTGAAAGAGGAAAAATGTTCTGTCCAGAAAAAGAGATAGCATAATGAAAGAGGGCTTTCCTGGTAGCTCAGCTAGTAAAGAATTCACCTGCAATGCAGGAGACCCTGAAATAATGAAATAAGAAGGGCTAACTCATGCCTACTGGCTATGTGATCTTAACCAAGTTACTTAAACTGACTTTGGTTTTCTCATTTGGAATCACTTCATTTACGGGATATGGAGAATTAAATGTGCTAAAAAAATTTTAAATGTCTATACACAGTGGCCACTCAAAAATACATTTTGTTTTCCCTCATTCTTTCCTTTTTTTTTAAATTTTCATCACAATCCTACTGTTTTCTTGTACCTTTACCATTGATAAATAGAATCTATCATTTGCAAAATCCTTTGCAACTTACAAAGAATATCATATTGTCTTTTTGAACATCACAATAGCCCTGAAAGATAAGAAGGATGGAATAAGTTGATTTTACTCAAGTTACAGAGGAAACAACCAATTTTTTCCTCATTTATACAGTGAGTAAATCATAGTACCAAGACTCAAATCTAGATTTACTGATATGAATTCTTAGCTTTCCTCAATAGTCTAAATTGCTTTTGGAGAGAATGAGAAAATCACACCTTAAATCTTTCAGTAAACTATTATGTATGTTCTAAATGAGAATTACATACTACCAAAATAATCATAAAACCAAATGTATTCTTCAGTTTTAACCTATAATACCCTTCTTTATGATATGCCTTTAATCACTTCTGTTTTTTTAAAAAATCAGCTATTTATTATTTTATTTGTTTAAAAATTTTTTTGAAAAAAAGCTCAGTTAATTTGAAAATCTAATTAGCTTTATTTCACCATCATGAATGGAGCAAAATCTTATTTAGTAACTAGAGCAGTGCTCAGAAGAGTTGTACAAAATGGAAGGCTTTTATAGGAAGAAAGATGGGGCAAAGAAAGTATTAGCAATAGAAAAGAACTTATTCTTTTTAGACCAGAAGGTCTAAAGAGGTCCTCTTTGGGGTGGGAAGGGAAGAGCAAGGTTTTATCATGCAGGTGCCTCTTCTTCCTCTTGGGCCCCTGGGACAGACTACATGGAGTGCTTGATGAGAAAATTCCAGACTGGTTGATTAAGATTAAATTTCTGGGAAAGGTTGAAAATTCCATTAGATCAGGTATTAAATCTACGAGATAGGGCCCCTATGGAGTCTCACTGATAAGAAGGCTTGTTATGTCAACCCTGCGAATGAAGAATAAAATCACAGTGATCTGTAAGACTGACCAGACTGCCCAAACGGCATCCTGTTACCTCACTGGTGCCTATCTTCTCAAAGCTGCAAGACCACCAGATTCCAGACTTCCAGCTACATGACCATCCCTTCAGAGAATTTGTCATTAGCAGGGTGGAAGAAGGACTCAGTCAGAAAGAGAGAACGCTGGTTCTCCTTAAGGGCCAGTCACCCTCTTTTCCTCTAATGAATTTCCTTTTCTTGCCTGACTGTCTGGCTTGCTCTTTTTCTCTGCACTCACCTTACACTAGGTTCGGTGTCATGGATTTCTAGCATGAGTAATGCCATTTGAGGATTGTGACTTTCAACAGTTCAAATCACCAATTACAGCAATTTTTCATCAGGTGTCACTCTAATGTTAACAGTGGATAAGATAAGCATAGATTATCAGGTGTCCTTGTCATAGCCATGAATAAAATTCACAGCTCAACTGTAGGTAAAGCCTCTAGTTTTCCTGCTATGGAATAAACTGTATATGTATATATGTATACATATAAAATTCAAAGTTCAACTGTAGGTAAAGCCTCCAGTTTTCCTTCTGTGGAATAAACTGTATATATATATATTTGTGTGTATGCATACATATATGTATGTTATGTGTTAGTCACTCAGATGTGTCCATCTCTTTGAGACCCCATGGTCTGTCTGCCTATGGAATTTTCTAGGCAAGAATACTGGAGTGGATTGTGTTTCACCTCTCTAGGGAATTTTCCTGACCCAGAGATAGAATCAAGGTCTTCTTCATTGGAAGCAAGATTCTTTATCATCTGAGCTACCAGGGAGGCCCAAAAAGTTGTGAGCCTTAGTTCAGGGCTGAGAGTAAAGCCCTCGAGGGCTGGGTATTGAACCCAGGGCCTTGCTCATGTTAAGCACAAGCTCTACCACTGAGCTACATATATATAAATATACGTATATGACTGTTTTTAATTAACTTTGTTTTTATATATTGATCAAGAGAATTTCACTTTTCTTTATAACTTTTGAAAGTATAATAACAAATGGGAAAACTTAATAGATAAAGTTTGTTTATTTTAAACCATTTCTGTATGCTTTGTTGGTGAATGAAATGTATTTATACAATTATTAAATTATTCACCACTCCATTTTCTAGGGTGCCATTATATATACAAATAGATTTTCCTGTATAGAAGGAAAAAAACAGGTTAACTCTCAGTTCTCAGTCACTTCAGGAAGCTAACATTTTTAATCACAGCCTATTACCAGTATTTGACATCTATTAAACATCAAAAGATGCTCCAGAATGTCTATTATTTAGTGAGAATTTCAAAGAACACTGAATTATGCTAATCCCAGTTTAAACATAACTGAGGATCTAAGTTTGACTGAAGAGGATACAAACTGGAAAAGAATGAAGACAGTTTATAGACAGAGATAGAAAGAATACAAATATCTCCTTGATTCTGGTATCCAGTGCACTGACCTTTCATGCTCAGAGAGTCAGTGTTTCTGTAAAGAACCTTGTAGGTTTTTCTGGCCAGTCTAAGAATTAAATTGACATAAGACAAATTAATGCAAAAAAATCAAATTTAATTTTATAGCTACTGAAATACCACATACATGCAGAGTTCTGAAACAGAAAGATAAAATGAGAAATATATGCCATCCTGAGCTAAGAAATAAGATAGGGATAAGATAGGGATCTATGGCTTCAAAGGACAGGAGGATCATTCATAGGATGTAAGAAGAACAGGTGTCTTGCACTTAGATATCTGCACTGCCACATAGATGGAGTCACCTAGATAAACTTTATCTCCATTAACATCTCTGTTCACAGAAAAATCACCAATTTAAGCCCTCCTAAGTAGTTAAGAGAGGGGCAGTAGTATCTCTAGAATCTACAAGGTCTCAATTTCCTTTAGCTCAAAATAATCCTCATAAAAAAGTGATGCATTCTGGGGAGTTCTTAATCACTATTTTCTTTATTAACCTTAAGAAATCTTAACTGCTATTCTCTTTATTAACTTTATTAATCTTAAGAAGTTCCTTTTAAGATAAGAAATTTGAGGTTCATGAATGGATACAAAAACAAGATCTGTAAATATGCTGCCAACAACAGACTCATTTCAGATCTAAAGATACAGATTGAAAATGAGGGCATGGAAAAAGTTATTCCATGCAAATGGAAATCAAAAGAAATCCAGAATAACAAAAATTATTTCAGAAAAAAATAAACTTTAACATAAAGACTGTAAAAAGAGACAAAGAAGGACACTGCATAATGATTAAGCAATCAATCCCCCCCAAAATATAACAATTGTAAATATATATCCACCCAACATTGTTGTTGTTCAGCCGCTAAATCATATCCAACTCTTTGAGATCCCATGAACTGCAGTACAAAGGCTTCCTTGTCCTTCACTATCTCCCAGGGTTTTCTCAGACTGAGATTTATGTCCATTGATGCCATCCAACCATCTCATCTTCTATCACCCTCTTCTCCTCTTGCCCTCAATCTTTACCAGAATCAGGGTCTTTCCAATGAATCTGCTCTTTGCATCAGGTGGCCAAAGTATTGGAGCTTCAGTTTCAGTATTCAGTCCTTCCAATGAACATTCAGGATTTATTTCTTTAGAATTGACTGGTTTGATATCCTTATAGCCCAAAGGACTGTCAAGAATCATCTATAGTACCATACCTTGAAAGCATCAATTTTTTGGTGTTCAGCCTTCTTTATGGTCCAACTCTCACATCCATACATGACTACTAGAAAAACCATAGCTTTGACTAGACGGACCTTTGTCAACAAAGTGATGTCTTTGCTTTTTAATATGCTGTCTAGGTTTGCCATAGCTTTCCTTCCAAGGAGCAAGCATCTTTTAATTTCTAAGCTGCAATCACCATCTGCAGTGATTTTGGAGCCCAAGAAAATAAAATCTGTCATGACTTCCACTTTTCCCCCATCTATTTGCCAGGAAATGATGGGACCAGATGCCAAGATCTAAGTTTTCTGAATGTTGACTTTTAAGTCATCTTTTTCACTCTCCTCTTTCACCCTCATCAAGAAGTTCTCTAGTTCCTCCTCACTTTCTGCCATTAGAGTGGTATCATCTGCATACCTGAGGTTGTCTATCCAACATTGGAGCACCTAAATAAATAAAGCAAATATTGATACTAACAAACACAAAGGGAGAAATCAATAGTAACAAAATAATAGTAAGGGACCGCATCACCCCCACGTACATCAATGGACAAGCCCTGGTAAATTTAAGAAAATTAAAATCATATCAACTATCTTTTCTGACATCAGTGCTATGATACTAGAAATCAACTACAAGGGGAAAAAAAAACTCCAAAAAACGCAAACACATGGAGTCTAGCTCACTGGTAAAGAATCTGCCTGCCGAGCATGGGACTCAGGTTCAGTATCTGAGTCAGGAAGATCCCCTGGAGAAGGAAATGGCAACCCATTCCTGTTTTCTTGCCTGGGAAATCTCATGGACAGGGAGACTGGTGGGCTACAATCCAAGGGGTTGCAAAAGAGTTATACAAGACTTAGAAACTAAACAACAGCAACAATTTAAAAACCAGTGACTCATTGAAGAAATCTAAGGGGAAATTTTTTAAAATACCTGGAGACAAGTGAAAGTGAAAACACAATAATTCAAAACTTATGGAACACAGCAGTTGTAAGAGGGAAGTTTATTGTGACATGAGCCTACCTCTGGAGATAAGAAAAAATCTCAAATAAATAACCTAACCTTATACCTGAAGGAACTAGAAAAAGAAGAACAAAACCCAAAGTTAGTAAAAGGAAAGTAATCATAAAGATCACAACAGAAATAAATGAGAGACTAAAAAAAAAAAGGAAGAAAACAAAAGAAAAAGAAATCAATGATTTAGAGCTAGTTCTTTGAAAAGATAAGCAAAATTGATAAACTTTTGGTCTAATTCATCAAGCAAAAAGAGAGAGAACCTAAGTCATTAAAATCAGAAATAAAAAAGGAAAAGTTATAACTGACAGCACAGAAATACAAACCATCAAAAGACTATTACAAACAACTATATGTAAATGAAATGCACAACCCAGAAGAATGGATAGGAAAATATGAAAGACCATTTACTGGTAATTAAATAAATCAGTTTTTTTTTTTTTAATTCCCAACAAGTCCAACCAGACGACTTCACAGGTGAATTCTACCAAACATTTATAGTAAGTCTCCTACACATGAACCTTCAAGTTGCAAACTTTCAAAGACATGAATGCATGTTCACATGTCAAATTATGCAAGTCAGTTCATGCATCCAGTATACATTGTCACATGCATGCATTATCTACAGGTGGTTGTGTTTTTGTATACAAGGTAGAGCTAGGTCTGCAAGAAGATGACTTCACTGGACTCTGCAACACAGTCAATCAGTTTAATTGCTCAGTTGTCTCCGACTTTTTGCGAATCCATGAATCGCAGCACTCCAGAGCTCCCTGTTCATCACCATCTCCCAAATTTCACTCAGACTCCCATTCATCCAGTCAGTGATGCCATCCAGCCATCTCATCCTTTGTTGTCCCTTCTCCTCCCACCTCTAATCCTTCACAGCATCAGAGTCTTTTCCAATGAGTCAACTCTTCCTATGAGGTGGCCAAAGTACTGGAGTTTCAGCTTCAGCATCATTCCTTCCAAAGAAATCCCAGGGCTGATCTCCTTCAGAATGGACTGGTTGGATCTCTTTGCAGTACAAGGGACTCTCAAGAGTCTTCTCCAACACCACAGTTAAAAAGCATCAATTCTTCGGCACTCAGCCTTCTTCACAGTCCAACTCTCACATCCATACATGACCACTGGAAAAAAAAATAGCCTTGACTAGATGGAACTTTGTTGGCAAAGTAATGTCTCTGCTTTTCAATATGCTATTTAGGTTGGTTATAACTTTGCATCCAAGGAGTAAGCGTCTTCTAATTTCATGGCTGCAGTCACCATCTCCAGTGATTTTGGAGTTCCCCAAAATAAAGTCTGACACTGTTTCCACTGTTTCCCCATCGATTTCCCATGAAGTGATGGGACCAGATGCCATGATCTTCGTTTTCTGAATGTTGAGCTTTAAGCCAACTTTTTCGCTTTCCTCTTTCACTTTCATCAAGAGGCTTTTTAGTTCCTCTTCATGTTCTGCCATAAGGGTGGTGTCATCTGAATATCTGAAGTTATTGATATTTCTCCCAGTAAACTTGATTCCAGCTTGTGTTTCTTCCAGTCCAGAGTTTCTCATGATGTACTCTGCATAGAAGTTAAATAAGTAGGGTGAAAATATACAGCCTTGATTTACTATATTTGTCTTTACAGCATCGGATCTTGTTTCTACTACCAGTCACATTCACAACTGAGTATTGTTTATGCTTTGGCTCCATTCCTTCTTTCTTTCTGGAGTTATTTCTCCACTGATCTCCAGTAGCATATTGGGCACGTAATGACCTGGGGAGTTCTTCTTTTGGTATCCTGTCATTTTGCCTTTTCATACTGTTCATGGGGTTCTCAAGGCAAGAATACTGAAGTGGCTTGCCATTCCCTTCTCCAGTGGACCACATTTTGTCAGACCTCTCCACAATGACCTACCCATCTTGGGTTGCCCCATAGGCATGGCTTGGGTTCACTGAGTTAGACAAGGCTGTGGTGCTAGTGTGATTAGATTGACAAGTTTTCTGTGAGTATGGTTTCAGTGTGTCTGCCCTCTGATGCCCTCTTGCAACACTTACCATCTTGGGTTTCTCTCACCTTGGGCATGGGGTATCTCTTCATGGCTGCTCCAGCAAAGCACAGCCACTGCTCCTTATGTCGCTCGAGGGGTATCTTCTTACCGCTGCTGTTCTGACCTTTAGCATGGGATAGCTCTTCTAGGCCCTCCTGCACCTGAGCAGCTACTGCTACTCGGGTTGTTCCTCCCTGCCACTGTCCCTGGCCTTTTGCGTGAGTGGCTCCTGCCAGCCGCCTCCCCTGGCCTCGGGCTCAGGGTGGCTCCTCAGGGTCACTCTCCCTGGCGTTGGTTTGAGGTGGCTTCTCCTGGCCGCCCCTGACCTTGGATGTGGGTTTTCTCCTCCCAGCTGCCACTGGTCTCAGACGTGGGGTAGCTCCTCCTGGCCACTGCCCCTGACCTCAGATGCAGGGTGTCTCCTCCTGGCCACTGCCCCTGACCTTGGATGTGGGGTAGCTCCTCCCAGCCACCACTGACCTCGGGCGCACAGGGTAGCTCCTCTTGGCCTATGCCCCTGACCTCAGAAGCAGGGTAGCTCCACTCAGTGCACCATTTTGCAGCTGCCTACGCTCATACAAGGACCTCACTAAATAAGATTTGATGGAATTGGAGGCTCAGAGAAAGGTTGAAGAGAGATAAATGAAGAAGTAACTGAAGAACTGTAGAGATTCACAATGTAGGAAATGGCAAGGAGATTTTCTTTATTTGAGAAATGTCTGTTCTTTTTTGAGGTACAGAATCCAAATGTAGAACAGTACACAAAGTTTGCAACAGCCATTCAGAGCACAATCCAGTGCTATCGTGTCATCTATGATGAGGTTAAATTTTAAAAAAAGCTACTACCCAGACATCACTGGATTTTGTTTTTTTCAAGAAGGTGTTCACGTGCTCATACTGTCCCTTCAGTCATGTATGATTCTTTGTAACCTTATGGACTATAGCCCACCAGGCTCCTCTGTCCATGGGATTCTCCAGGCAAGAATACTGGAGTGAGTTGCCATGCCCTCCTCCAAGGGATCTTCCTGACCCAGGAATTGAACTCATATCTCAAGTCTCCTGCATTGGCAAGTGAGTTCTTTACCACTAGCCCCACCTAGGAAGTCCTCTTTCAAGAGGGTAGATAGCATCAAATCAACAAGGAACCATAACTTTTGCCATCAACGTCAGGTATAAGTAAAATTGCAACTTGCTGAAAAATTGTCTCTTGCTGAAGATCCTTCAGCTTTACTATCTCCCACCTCCTCTCCCTCTTTCAGTCACTAACTTTTCTTGACTGTTAACTCAATGCCAGCCCCTGGATACCAGTTATAGTACTGTACTACTGTACTTTTCAAGGTATTATACTGTAAGATTAAAAATGTTTTCTTTATTTTTTATGTTTATTTTTTATGTATTATTTATGTAAAACATATTATAAACCTATTACATTACAGCACTATCAATATGTAGCCAATTGTGTTTGTTGGGTACTGAGGCTAAATTTATAGAACTTATGAACAAGTTGGACTTACAAATGTGCTCTCAGAATGGAACTCATTCATATGTAGGGGACTTACTGTATAGAAAAGTTAACACATATCCTTCCAAAATTACAAAAAAAAAAAAAAAAAAAAAAACTGCAGAGGAAAATTTCTCTTGAACTTATTCTATAGAGTTAGCATATACCTGATACCAAAAACCAGATGATAATACTACCAAAAAAGAGAAAAATACAGGCTGATTTCATTGAGGAACATAGATGCAAAAATCCTCAATATAATATTAGTAAACAGAGTCTAATAATGCATTAAAAAAGGTTGCACTCCATGATCAAGTATCCCAGGGATGCAAGGATTTCTTAATATATATAAATCAATCAATATGATATACCACATTAACAAATTGAAGAATAAAAATCATAAGAGCATGTCAACAGAGATAGGGAAAGCTTTTGACAAAATTCAAAACCCACTTATGACCAAGAAAACTCCAGAAAATGGCCATAGAAAGAACAAACCTCAACATAATAAAGGGAATATGTGACAAATGCATAGCAAATATCATTTCCAGTAAAACAAAGTATTTTCTCTAAGATCAGGAAGAAGACACACTCATCACTACTATTTAAGAGTTTTTCATGCCATAGCCACGGCAATCACAGAAGAAAAAGAAATAAAAGGAATCCGAATTGAAAAAGAAGTAAAACTGTCACTGTTTGCAGATGAAAATCCTAAAGAAGCTACCAGAAAACTACTAGAGCTAACCAATGATTTTGGTAAAGCTTCAGGACACAAAATTCATACATAGAAATCTCTTGCATTCCTATAATATAATTAGAAATTAAGGACACAATCCCACTTACCATTAAAACAAAAAGAATAAAGTACCAGGGATAAACCTACCTAAGGAGACAGAAGACTTGTACTCAGAAAACTTGTAGGATACTAATGGAAGAAATCAAAGACATAGGAGAACTCATCAATGAATTCACTAAATTTGCAAGATGCAGAATTAATATATAAAAATGTGTTGGATTTCTATGCATTAACAATGAACTATAAGAAAGAAAAATTAAGGAAACAATCCCATTTATATTGCCTCAAAAACAATAAAGTAACATTTTCCTGGTGATCCAGCCACTAAGACTCTGTGTGCCCCAAACAGGGGGCCCAGTTCAATCCCTGGTCAGGGAACTAGATGCCCTATGCTGCAGCTAAGACCCAGCACAGCCAAATAAATAAGTAAATATTTTTTTTAAAAAGAACAAAATACTTAGGAATATATCTGACCAAGGAGTTAAAAGACTTATATGCTGAGAACTATAAAACACCCATCAATAAAGGAAATTGAAGAGTATTTAAGAAGAAATGAAAAGATATCCCATGCTCTTGGATTAGAGGAACTAATGTTAAAATTGCCATACTACCCAAAGCAATGTAGGGATTTAATAGGATCCAAAATTACTTGTGACATTTATTACAGAACTAGAAAAGATAATCAAAATTCATACGGAACTATAAAACATTCAGAATTTGCAAAGTAGTTCTGAGGAAAAAGAACAAAACTGGAGATATAACAATCCTATATTTAAGATAATACTACAAAGATACAGTAATGAGAAGAGTGTGGTATTGGCACAAAATTAGACATAAGCACAACTAGAACACAATAGAGAGCTCGGAAATGGTTGCACACAACTAGAAGATCATGGCATCTGGTCCCATCACTTCATGGGAAATAGATGGGGAAACAGTGGAAACAGTGTCAGACTTTATTTTGCGGAGGGGGGGGGGCTCCAAAATCACTGCAGATGGTGACTGTAGCCATGAAATTAAAAGATGCTTACTCCTTAGAAGGAAAGTTATAATCAGCTTAGATAGCATATTGAAAAGCAGAGACATTATTTTGCCAACAAAGGTCCGTCTAGTCAAGGCTATGGTTTTTCTAGTGGTCATGTATGGATGTGAGAGTTGGACTGTGAAGAAGGCTGAGTGCCAAAGAATTGATGCTTTTGAACTGTGGTATTGGAGAGGACTCTTGAAAGTCCCTTGGACTGCAAGGAGATCCAACCAGTCCATTCTGAAGATCAGCCCTGGGATTTCTTTGGAGGGAATGATGCTGAAGCTGAAACTCCAGTACTTTGGCCACCTCATGCAAAGAGTTGACTCACTGAAAAAGACTGTGATGCTGGGAGGGATTGGGGGCAGGAGGAGAAGGGGATGACCGAGGATGAGATGGCTGGATGGCATCACTGACTCGATGGACGTGAGTCTGAGTGAACTCCGAGAGTTGGTGATGGACAGGAAGGCCTGGTGTGCTGCAATTCATGGGGTCGCAAAGAGTCAGACATGACTAAGCAACTGAACTGAACTGATGGTCAATTACTGTTTGACAAAGGAGGCAAGAATGTACAATAGATTAAAAATATCTTCAGTAAATGGTGTTAGGAAAGCTGAACACCACATGTAAATCAGTGAAATTAGAATATTCTCTCACACTGTACACAAAATAAATTCAAATGGCTTAAAGACTTAAATATAAGGCACGAGCCCATAAAACTCCTATAAAACAGCATAGGTAAAATGTTCTCTGACATAAACAGCAGATAGATGTTTTCTTAGGGTAGTCTTCAAGGCAAAAGAAATAAATGCAAAAATAAACAAATAGGATCTAATAGAACTTATAAGCAATTCTCTTCCAAATCAGACTTTCTTATCCCCTTGAAAAGGACAGGATGTCCTCTACTTTCCCCTGATCTATTTGGTTCAAAACAATGCTCAGTGATTCTGAATTTTCACGCATAAGCAAATAAATTGCTGAAAAGCAATTTTTTCATTAATTTTGCCACTGCTTCCTGGTGTGAGTAGAATTACATCAATTTTTTTGTGTATCAGAAAGTTATTTTTCTAATAAACTGAGTCAGACTTCCCTCACAAATATCTGTCGGTCATGGAATCCTGCAGTTGCTAAAGCTCACTGCTGAGAGCTCACCCTAAAGTGATCAAAACAGACTGCAAAATTATCTGCCAAAGCTGATGAGTGGGAAAATGAAAGCTGACGGAGGAAGTACACAAAGCCATATTTCCAGAAAATCACTACAGACTTCACTCATTAGGGAATAAATCTACAAAGCGTGCATTAGAGTCAACCACCAGCTGAGATTTATGATATCAGCTTAATCTAGTCTTGAACCCAGCTCACAGGAATAATAGAGTTAATAGAGAAGAGTTTGTATCGTATAATATGCCTGAATTTTAAGTAGAATAGTTACCTAAGTGTTGTGGTTGTTGGCTTCCTCTGTCATCAAACTTAAATTGAACAGGTGCCATTATACCTGAATTGTATGATTTGAGATCTGTTTCTATAGTTTAGGCATGGTCGCCATAAGCAACATTTTATTTTCAAATGCAAGAGTTCCCACAGGTGGGAAGCAGGAAGTCAGTAAAATACTAGGGTGAGTCAATATAGGAAATGATTTCATTTGTTATTAGAGAAACTTAAGCACCCTTAAGAAGCACTGGCACCCTGGAGAGAAGAGGACCTGAAAGAAGTGAAGGAGAGGGAAACACAAATACGATGATTTTTTTCATGTGGGCTGTTTATCCCATCAGAGGGCATTCAGTTTTCTAATTCCTACACAGAGTCCTAAAGATGAGATTAGCAATCAGTAGTGTATACTCAAATACTAATTATACTTGCTAAAAATGTCAAGAAATACGATTGCACTTGCAATCTGCTATACCAATATTATAATGCTCTTTCTTATGGCATTTTGTGGCAGAAGAAATATGTACTTTTTTCCATATATATAGATGGAGATGATTTTATGGCATGCCTCTTCTTTGTAAACATACTGTTATTTTTGACCTTCTATAAAACAGTTCCAATCTCATTTGTGTAATTCCACTTAAAAGCATTGGAGGAAATATCCGACAGTGTCTCACAGGCTTTCTCTGGAATTATCCATTTTTTTTGTTCCTCTTTTGGGCTTTGGCTGCTAGTGCTTTAGTGTCTGCAGTTTGCAGCTAAGTAAACAAAACTCCTGTCGCTCCCATCCTCATCACTCAGACTTCCTCACCTCAGATGCTGCAAGTGTAGGCAAGCAGCACCCTAACTGCTTGCACAACTTCAGAGATGGCTTCAGGCAAGCTTGTAAGACATCATGTATGAGGGGAGGGGCTGAGCCATACCGAGGGCTCTGTGTCAGCCTCTTAGTTATCAAAATTTATCAGATGAAAGAGATCAGATTGTTCAGCTGCCTTTTTTGTTTTGAATGCTGAGCATCTGGTGTTTGATTGTGTATTGCCTGTAAGAACACAATAATCCTCAAACATTTTGATCACAAATAAATCTGTGTGAGGAAAAATGTCTTTCTGCTGGTAAATGTCTCCTTAGCTTTGATAAAAAGTACCGAAGACATCACACAGAACCTCAAATTGCCAAGGAAAGCAGAGGCTTGTGGCTTTTTTAGAGTTTGGAGAAGGCTGAATCTAATTCAATTCCCAGTCTAATTTACCTCTGGCAGTTTCCAAATGAAAAAGCTGATTTCCAGAGAGGAAAGTTAGTGACACTGATCACCTCCTTAGGTAACAGTGAGTACCATCAGACCAGGATCAAAATTCTAGTCCAACTGATAACTGGATGACCAAGGCAGTCTTGCCTCTGTCTGGGCCTGTGGAGAAAAGAGCCCCTCCATAGGCCAATGTGAAGTTCAGGGACAGAGCAGAGTGAAGAGAGACCAGGATTCATGGTGCCTGAGGGCACTATCAATATTTTGACTCCCAACATTCTCAGGGACTTGTGAGTTGGCATTTCTTATAGGTGTCAAATGTTACACTTCATTTACTATTTTAATCAGCATGTGTTGTTTGCATGCTAAGTCGCTTCAGTTGTGTCCAACTCTGTGCAGCCTATGGACTGTAACCCACCAGGCTCCTCTGTCCATGGGATTGTCCAGGCAAGAATACCAGAAGGGATTGCCATTTCCTCTTCCAGAATATCTTCTTGACCTAGGGACTGAACCCACGTCTCTTATGTCTCCTGTATTGGCAGGCAGGTTCTTTACCACTAGCGCCACCTGAAACCAGCATGGCTGGTCTAAAATAATAAGAATAAAGTGAGATGTGAATTTAAAAACTATTCTAGCAAGAGAAACAATACTAATTAAACTTTAAAGTGAGGAAGTGTAACAAGTATGATTCAGTCACTGAGTTGTTGATAACTAACTATCTCTCCCTAGAGACCCAGCACTAATTAAGTGGAGACAGCATCTCCTAGCACAATAGGGGTGGAGTTGAAAGTTTTCCTGTTAAGAATCTCTTTTCCAATGAAGGAAATGCTCAACCTCTGAGCACTTGAGATCATCCTTCCAAAAGCACATGTCCCAGTTTTGATGTGGTTTGATTGAATAACCCACTAATTCAAGAGTACCTAACCTCCACAAATTAACTATCTGGAAGAAATAAGTGGAAGCAAAATGAGATATAGTTATGTTGGTTATATGAAGTGACTAGAAGAAAGAAAAAAAATTACATATTAGTCACATCAAAAAATATGCTTTCCCAATGTAAAAAGTGTAGCCATTATGGAAATCAGTGTGATAGTGCCTCAGAAATTTAAAATAGAATTACCCTAAGATTCAGCAATTCCACTTCTGGGTATATACTCAAAAAAATTGAAAGCAAGGATTCCAAGAGATATTTGTCTACCCATGTTTATAGTATCATTAATCACAATAGCAAAAAGTGAAAACAACCAAAGTGTTCTTTAAGAGCTGAGTGATGAACACAATGTGCATATGCACAGTAGGGTATATTATTCAGTCTTAAAAGGCAATGACTTTCTGACACATGCTACAACATGGATAAACCTTGAAAACATTACCAAACGCAAAATGACAAATACTTGTATATGATTCTATTTGCATGCAGTACCGCTGCTGCTGCTGCTAAGTCGTTGCAGTCATGTCTGACTCTGCGAACCCATAGACGGCAGCCCACCAGGCTCCCCCATCCCTGGGATTCTCCAGGCGAGAACACTGGAGTGGGTTGCCATTTCCTTCTCCAGTGCATGAAAGTGGAAAGCAAAAGTGAAGTTGCTCAGTTATGTCCGACTTTTAGTGACCCCTTGGACTGAAGCCCACCTGGCTCTTCAGTCCATGGGATTTTCCAGGCAAATGTACTGCAGTGGGGTGCTATTGCCTTCTCCGGATGCAGTACCTAGAGTAGTCAAATTCACAGAGACAGAAAGTAAAGTGATTTCCAAGGCCTGGGGCTGTGAGGAAATGGAAAATTATTGTTTGATGGGTAAAGAGCAATTTAGAAAAATGAAATAAGTTCTGAAGATGAGTGGTGATCATAGTTACACTGCAATGTGGATGGACTTAATTCCATTAAACTGTAACTTAAAACTACTTAAAATGGTGGCTTGTAAGTTACATATAGTCTATCACACACACAAAGAAAAGAATTGTTTCCTCTTCTGTACCGTAGAGTTATCATTGAGGAACAGATGTTGAGCTGCAATGACAGCCAGATCCCCTTGAATCTTGGAGGGCCCATGAATAGCTCCCACCAATGGAAGGTATGTAGGAATATCATATCGCACTTCTGCATCAAGGCACCTAAGAAGCAATAGGCCTTCTCCTGTCTCTCTTTCACCATCTGCCAGCTGTAGCAAGACAGTGCTGAGACCATAAGGGAAAAAGGAGCCGCAAGATGGAGGAAGCTGGGTCCCTAAAGCACCATATGCTAGAGAATTGCTTAAGACAGAGGGTGAGAAATACAATTTATTGGAAGTTACTGTGATTTTGGAGTTTGTTGTTACATGGACTAGCATTTCCCTAAACATTAGGTAGAAGAATTTGAGCGTCTCTCCAGGGGATCTTCCCGACCCAGGGACCGAACGTGGATCTCCTGCATTGCAGGCAGACGCTTTACCCTCTGAGCCACCAGAGAAGCCCAATAAAGATAAAGCCAAGAAACACTGCTGTGAGAGGATTAGAGTTAGCATGAGATCACTGGAAATCAATAGATACAAGGCTGGAAATGGAGGTTGGATTCTGAACCAAGGGGGGAGCTGATCCATTTTTAATGTGAGAGAATTTTAGCAATAAAGATGGGACGAAAATAAAAATTAAGGTGAAGAACTTGTGACCTCAGGAAAATGCCAAGAATTAGCTTCTGAATTATAAGAAAGAAAGTGATGGTGACCCCACCAGGGAGGTCAATCTCTAAAATGAATTGTATAATCACTAAAGCTATATTCAAACAGCCCATAAGGGTCCTTTTCAACTTTTATGACTATAAGGGTCTTTTTTCCAACTTTTATGACTGTAATTCTCACTTAGTTATACAGATTTTAGCTTACTTATAAGATACCTGCTGACTCAGATAAATTGCCTAAAGTTAGGCCACAGGGAGTTTTGAGACACAGAAAAACTGGTGAACACCTAGTTTCACACAACTATAAGAAGTGAAAGCATATACTGGAATTGTGCTCACAGAATATTATAGTTGACTCTGAAGCTAAGGAGTAAGGCCTGTATGTTTGTTGACCCCAAAACTTCTGCCAATGGGTGTCAGAGTTATTCATTTACTTGTGAACCACGTATAGTAATTATCTCTATTCTGGAGGGGCTTGTATTTGTAGCTTAAAATAACAAATAGAGCATCCAAGTAAATTAGAATAAGAGAAAAGAATACTTGGATTAAAAAAATAGCAAAACAAGCATCACTGGTGCTGTGATGCTCTCAAGAAGCTTCCAGGACTGTCTTTCCCAGTGCCTGTCTCCAGTGGTCCTTGGGGAGGAGCTAACAAAGCAGAAAAATAAGTGTTCAGTCTAGTTCAAGGCAATAAATCAGCAGAAGATTTCAAAGATTAAATCAGGGAGTCAGGTGAGAAATAAACAAACCCACAGCATCAGAGATTCCTCTTTTCAGACATACAATAGAGTAAGAATAAGCACAGAACCAATGCTAAAACTAGACTTCCCAGGTGGCTCAGTGGAAAACAATCTGCCTGCCAATGCAGGAGATGCAAGTTCAATTCCTAGGTCAGGAAAACCCTCCAGAGGAAGAAATGGCAACCCACTCCAGTATTCCTGGAGAATCCCATGGACAGAGGAGCCTGGTGGACTACAGTGCACAGGATTGCAAAGAGTCAAACACGACTGAGTATGCACACATTCACAATGTAAAACTAGGTTTTGATCCCGTATCAGACACAGAATTTTACCTGAAGAAAGTTCTAGCTGATATTTCTATTTAGCAATACTCTAGATGTGAAAGTATTCAATAAGGTTGCTGGGGTCCAGGTAAATCACAGTCAAGGTAACTTATGTCCATCTGGGCTGCTGGAGACCCTCACTCTACTGATGGACATCCTTGAAATACAATTTACCAGGGACACAGAAGCCTCACTAGTGCAAACAGCTCAAGTCCTGATTAAATGGATTAGGGGAATTGTCTAAAAGCCCTGACTTTCAGGAAGAAACAATACACCTCAGAATGGGAAATCCCTACTTATGGGGGAGTCAGGCAGGAGGACCTCAGTTCAGCAATCACAGTGAGAGGAAAGGCGGCCATGTTGCTAGGAGTAGTGTGAACTGTTCTTAGACTGGTGTAAACTTGAACTTTGACTTGCTTTTCTGGATAATATCCAGGCATCCTTGGATGGAGAGAACTGAAGCAACTCTGTCCTTGGGTGGCCAAATAACTACACAGGAGCATCACACACAAAAACCATCCCCAGAGGATAGCAGAAGAGATACTGCCCCACCCATTAGAAAGAAAGACAGCATTTATTGTTTGTAGTTTTGTTTTTTTTTTTTTAATGATCATTCTGACCAGTATGAGGTGACATCTAATTGTAGTTTTGACCTGCATTTCTGGTGTGGAGAAAAGGAAGCCCTCCTATACTGTGAGTGGGAATGTACAGCCACTATGGAGAACAGTATGGCAGTTCCTTCAAAAAATTAAAAATAGAGCTACTATGTGTGCATGCACGGTTTGACTCTTTGCAACCCATATAATCCAGCAATCCCACTCCTCAGCATATATTCAAAGAAAACCATAAGTCAAAAAGATATATGTACTTCAATATTCGTAGTAACACTATTTACAATAGCCAAGTAATAGAAGCAACATAAATGTCCATTGACAAAGGAATAGATTAAAAGAAAATGTGATACATATGCACAATGAAATAATACTCAGCCATAAAAATAAGGAAGTACTGCCACTTACGGCAATATGGATGGACCTGGAGATTATTTTACTGCATGAAGTCAGACAAAGACAAATATCATATGATATCACTTACATGTGAAATCTATAGTACAAGTGAACTTATTTATAGAACAAAAAGTCACTGATGTAGCAAACAAATTTATGGTTACCAGAAGGGAGAGATGGAGAGGGATAATTTGAGAGATTGAGAATGACACATATATAACTGATTCTTTTTGCTGTACAATGAAGCTAAAACAACATTGTATTTAAATCAGTTATGTTCCAATAAAAATTAAAATAAGATTTTAAAAAGAAAAAAAAAGACAGGCACCAGCAATATTTTAGATTTTTTATTTTTCTTAGTTACCAACACAAAAATAGTGAATTGAATTAGGTAACCTATATTGCCACTGTTACCCATGAAATAATTGTTTCTTCCTTAAATCCCATTTTTCTTAGAATACAGGGGAAGGATGAATTACAAATATTTTATAATTTAATGCTGATACTTTTTTTCATAACAGTATAGTTCTCAATAGAAGATACAAGTAAAATTTTCTGCTCTATTCAGAATACCTCTTTTATGTAAAGTAATTCTTCACTGCCAGTTGTAAATGTTGGCAGTGTTTTCTGTTTGAATTTGAATTTCTGTTTTGTAAATGTTGGTGAATGTTTTCTGTTTTATAAGCTTGTGAGTTTCATGCTTACAATTTATGTTGGTCATCATTTAACCTACGTGTCAGGTAATTACATCTTATACAAATTAAAACTGAAACTATTAAAGAAGAAAGAAAGGCAAACACCTATTTGTGAGTGGAAGTCAAGAAGGTGAGGAGGTAACAGGTGGTACCTCAAGGAATATTTGAGGCTGTCACTGGATGCTTGCAGCTGGTCCAATAAACAACACAGAGTCAACCATGGATAGGAGGATAGGTCACAGAGAAACTGAGTCAAGGAGCACAGAATGACCTAGGCCAACAATTCACAAACTTTGAGGTTTCAGAGCCCTCTTCAACCTTAATAATTACTGAGCACTCCAAATAAGGCTTGTTTATGTGAGTCACATCTATTAATATTCATTATGTTAGGAGCTAAAAGTATTAGTCACTCAGTCATGCGCAACTCTTTGCAGCCCCATGGACGGCCGCCCTTCAGGCTCCCTCTGTCCATGGGATTTTTCAGGCAAGGGTGGTTTGCCATTTCCTTCTCCGGGGGACCTTCCTGACCCAGGAATCAAATCTGGGTTTTCTGCACTGCAGGTAGATTCTTTACTAACTGAGCTACCAGTGGAAATCCAGAAGCTAAAATTGGTCATTTAAAAATATTTATTTATTCACTTAAAATAATAATAATTAAATCCATCAAATGTTAATATTTTTATAAAAAATAACTATATTATCCCTAACAAAGAATTATTGTTTCATTTGGAAAAACTCTTTACTATCTGACTTAAAAGAAGACATCTGGATTCTTAAATCTGCTATTACATTCATTTTTAGGAATACTATTTTACTTAAAAGATATGAGGAAAAACTGTCTCACACAAATGGGTAGTTGGAAAATGGAGTAATATTTTAATAGTTTTTTCAGTGAACTATGGACAGGTCTTCTCTGATACTATACCAAAACTCACTAAAGAGTAGTATCTTACAGGTTTGTGCAAGTGGAATCTGAAACATATCACTGAACTTATTCTACTCAGTTCCATTAATATCTATTGGCTTGTCTTGGACAATGAATGGATCTTTTTCACATGCATGATTTTGTAACATAATGTACTGGTCATTTGTAAAATGGTTCACTGAGTTATGCTGATCTTCCAAATGTTGGCTACATTTTATTATCCAATATTAAAAAATAACTTTAAATGTCTCCTCTCATCCTCTCAGGAAAGTCTTTGAGTATGAAGTAGCAAGGAAACTCACAGTAGCAGATAAAAGTTTTCTACAGTTAATTTTCATGCAAAAACTAATCATTGGCAACAGCAAAACCATTTAAAGAGAAATGGTCTCTTGAAGAGAAAGACTTACTTTGTTCAAGTTTGAAGAATATATCTTCCAAATAACCAAGTCTAAATACCTGTAATTTGTCTGATAGCCATACTTTCAAGAAAAAAACTGTTGTTCCATCAAAAAAAAGTCTAGTCAGGTCACAGCTCAAACAATTACATAAGTGATTTTTCAACATGATCTTTGTACTTCGATATACAACAGAGTGCTTTATATGTATAACTTATTTCATCATCCAGAATATTAAAAATGATACATACTCAAAGTTCAAGATTTAATAAAATTAATACATCATACTGCATCATTGAGAATATTCTTCAGTAAAGTAGATTGTTTTGATGTAAATATGTGGCAGTGAAAAAAAATCTCTATAAAACTTTGTACCACTCCTTTGATTCATGCTAAGCCATCAGTGCTTCTACCCACAAATAATTTTATGTCATCAGTACAAATGTCATCAGAGTTGGGGGAAAAAAAATCAGCTCATACAACTCAGTATCAAAAAAAAAAAAAAAAACGCACTTTAAAAAAGAACAGACCTGAATAGACATTTTTCCAAAGGGGACATGCAGATAATCAACAGGCACTCAACATCACTAATCATCAGAGAAATGCAAAGCAAAATCACAATGAGATATCACCTCATGTCTATCACAACAGCTATCACCAAAAAGAACACAACAAATAATGGTGAAGGTGTTGGTGAAAATGTAAATTGGTGCAGGATGAAGGTTGTTTGAAAAACTAAAAATAGAACCATTGAAAGAAAGTGAAAACTCTAAATGAGAAGATGCATGCATCCGAATGTTCATAGCAGCATTATTTGCAACAGCTAATAAGGCAAAATGATAGGATGCCAAAAAAGAAACTCTCCAGGTCATTAGGTGTCCAATATGCTACTGGATAACAGTGGAGAAATAACTCCAGAAAGAATGAAGGGATGGAGCCAAAGCAAAAACAATACCCAATGTGGATGTGACTGGTGATAGAAGCAAGATCCGATGCTACAAAGAGCAATACTGCATAGAAATTTGAAATGTCAAGTCCATGAATCAAGGCAAATTGGAAGTAGTCAAACAAGAGATGGCAAGGGTGAACGTCGACATTCTAGGAATCAGCAAACTAAAATGGACTGGAATGGGTGAATTTAACTCAGATGACCATTATATCAACTGCTGTGGGCAGGAATCCCTCAGAAGAAATGGAGTAGCCATCATGGTCAACAAAAGAGTCCGAAATGCAGTACTTGGATGCAATCTCAAAAACAACAGAATGATCTCTGTTCGTCTCCAAGGAAAACCATTCAATATCACAGTTATCCAAGTCTATGCCCCAACCAGTAACGCTGAAGAAGCTGAACGGTTTTATGAACACCTACAAGAACTTTTAGAACTAACACCCCAAAAAGATGTCCTTTTCATTATAGGGGACTGGAATGAAAAAGTAGGAAGTCAAGAAACACCTGGAGTAACAGGCAAATTTGGCCTTGGAATGCAGAATG
>SJYC01125825.1:0-34136 GCA_006408675.1 Madoqua kirkii
CTTCCAGACCAGGTCACTGAGCTGTTCCCCTCCGGGCTCCAGCCACTGAGACCCTCCGGCACCGGCTCCTTGACAGCTAGATGCTGGGAGAAGCAGGAAGAATGGGAAAGAGGGGCACGTTCACTGCTCAGATGGGGAAATCAAGGCACGGAGGTGTGGTAGGTCACGTCCCCGAGGCCACAGGGTAAGGTGGCGACCAGGTCTGAAAGCCAAGGCTGGTCTCTGGACTCTTGGTTGGCCCCAGGCATGCCCAGGCGGGGAGAGGGGTGACTCAGCCCATGGGAGCTCGGGTTCATATTCCAAACAACCCGGGGCACAAGGCGGGGTCTGGAGGGGTCATCGCCATCTCACCCGTGAGAACAGGAGACAGCTGTCCAAGGCGCCCCGGCTGGAGGCGTAGAGCTGGGTCTGTCCCAGGGCCGGGGAGGGAGGAAGAGGCCTCCGCACTAAACATGGGCCAGTGTCCTTAGACCAGCTGGAAGTTTCTGGAAAACAAAGCTGGGTTGCCGGTGGGGAGAGGAGTCAGGATGTAGCCGTAGTTTAGGTTGAAGTTTAGGAGCGTGAAGCTGCAGAGAATCTGACAGCCCCAAAGGCACGCACGGGGCGAGTGGTGTCGATGGGACCACAAGGCACCGAGGGGGCCAGTCACCCTTCACGGGACCCTGCCTTCAGGTGAATTCGTAGCACGCAGACCTGAGGTCCTGGGTCCCTGTCCAGGGTGCCCGGCACGAGAGAAGCAGTGCTGACCGCTGAGACCGCACCCTTTCCTTGACCTTGGGCGAGGTCCCTCGGCCTGACCCAAGGCTGGTCCTGAGGATTAGGGGGGCTCTCCCGGTGGCTCAACTGCTAAAGAAGCTGCCCGCAGTGCAGGATATTTTGGTTCTATCCCTGGGTCGGGAAGATCCCCTGGAGAAGGAAAAAGCTACCCACTCCAGTATTCTAGGGCTTCCCTTGAGGCTCAGCTGGGAAAGAATCCTACTGCAATGCGGGAGACCTGGGTTTGATCCCTGGGTTGGGAAGATCCTCTGGAGAAGGGAAAGACTACCCACTCTAGTATTCTAGCCTGGAGAATTCCACTTACTGTATAGCCCATAGGGCCACAAAGAGTCCGACACGACTGAGCGCCTTTCACTTCCAAGCATTAGGCAGACCAGGGGTGCCAGAGGTCCCACCCCATCCAGCTGTTGCCTCCTCCCCAGCTGGGGCACCAAACCGCAGGAGCCCCACCCCTGCAGAGGAGATGGCCCACTGTCCCGAGCGTCCTGTTCCTGGGTCCTGAGCCCCCTCCCACTTGGCCTAACGGGGAGCAAGATGGCAGCCGGGAAGGAGGACATCAGAGACTCAAAGTGGCAGGTGCTGGGATGGAAGGGCAAACCCGCCAGCAGGAAACGAGGACTGGAATTGGGATCGCTGGGCCCTGGGAGTCAGAGCCCACTCAGGTGTCTGGGTCAGCAAAATACTCCCAGGACCACGGGGTGCTTTCTCAAGGCAAAGGGGCACCGCCCGGGACATGACTGGCATAGGTGGGCACAGACACCCTCATCACCCACAGCGAGGGCTGCCAGAGGGAGGGGGGCGGCTGACCCAGCCACTCCCTCCTTCACAGCAGGATTCCGCCCCCGAGGACTCTCCTCCACCCTCTCGTGGGTCCCCACGTCGTACCTTTGAAGGCACACATGGCCTTGGGGGAGGTATTCTCAAGGACAGAGGAAGCTACGCGTGAACTGGAAGTCTGACAGACCCAGGGTCTGAGTCTCTTGTTTGCTGTGTGACCTTAGACGAACGAACTAACCTCTCTGAGCCTTGCAGAATAAGGGTTGCTGTATGCCAGACCATGATAGGTGCTCATTAAAAAGGTCATCTCCCTTCTTGTTTCCCCTTGAGAGGAGGCTTCCGCTGCTCCACCCCTCCTATTGCCAACATACTACTAACAGGCACCTTCTCCCCCAGCGTACTTCCTCCTCAGTGATAACAAGATTATAGGCAAGTGAATATGTAGCAGTCTTAGTTACCAGGCCCTGTTCTGGGTGTTTCCATCCCTGCAGGGGAAACTGAAACACAGAGAGGTCAGGTCACTCGCTCAAGGTCACACAGCAACGAAGAGGCCAAGGAGACACAAGTCTAGACCTGTGGGAACCCAAGGCTTTGCTTTTCAAGGCTGCGTCTTCTAATGACTCATAGGCAGACTTCTGACTGGAAAGGTCAATAGGTGCTGGCAGGGCAGTGGGGTCTTGGGACAGAGGGCATAGCCTGGCGGGGTCTGGAAAGAGAAGGGCGTTCAAGAGCAGGGCTGTCTCCTCCCAGTTCTGCAGAGGGGAGGCTCTGCCCCACGCTGCTGCGCGGCTCATGGTACTGGGGGGCCGGGGGAGGGTCAGGTCGGAGCTGTCAGGGGGCCTGGAAGGCCAGGAGAGTGTCAGAGACAGGCCTGGACCTCGGACACACACGGGCCCTGCTCGCTGCTCCTGGAAGGGCAGGGATTTCTCCTCTGCCTTTGGGAGAAGCCGAGTTATTGGAAGAACCTTCAGGCGAAGCTCCAAGCTTCCGAACGTGGCCTCCCCATGCTCGCCCCCCACCCCGAGCCAGCCGTAGCAGAAGGGCTCTCATGCTGGGAAAGAATGTGTTCTCCCCCGTGTCATTTTATTGAGTTCAGCAGAGCCTTTTATTTCTAATTCAGGAAGTGTCCTGACAATAAAGACATCATCGATATATTAACTCACTTCTTCAAAATCTCAAGCACGTTCTGCAGAGAGAGAGCTTCCAAATGGAAAACAACACGGCAATAAAGCGAACAGCGTGGGCTGGGCTGGCGCTGCGTTTATGGCTGGGCTCTGAGTGAGGAGGGAGTGCGGAGCGGGAGGGAAAATCCCGACAAACCCACCAGGAAAGGCAAGCTCCCACCGTCCCGTCGAGGCGCTCATCCCACAGTCGGCCGCCGTGGCTGGGCACGGCTCACTTCACTTCCATCTGCTGCAGCAAAGAAATTACAAGAAGCCACGGCTCCGTGCTAGCACCCTTGGCCACGCGATCAACACCGTTGACACACTCACAGGAGGGCGTTCGAGCTCATTCTCTGACTTCCAATGGCCTCCATGTGTGTGAAGATTTTTTATTGCACCCAGAGGCCTGCAATAGGATTTGTTTTCAGGGACTCACCAATTCAGGCCTCCCAGCATGCTCAGGGGGCTTCCCAGGTGGCGCTAATGATAAAGCACCTGCCTGCCCAAGCAAGAGCTGCAGGAGACACGGTCCCTGGAGATCCCTGCAGGGTTGGTCCCTGGAGATCCCTGCAGGGTTCGAGCCCTGGGTCGGGAAGATCCCCTGACGGAGATAATGGCAACCCACTCCAGTATTCTCGACTGGGAAATCCCATGGACAGAAGAGCCTAGCTGGTTACGGGGTTGCAAAGGTAGGACACGAATGAAGCGACTTCGCACATCACACTTTTGGGAGCAGAGGACATCTCTGCCCATTTTACAGGTGCAGAAAACTGAGGCTTCTTCCATATCACACAGCTCAAAGGTGAGAGTCAAGATGGTGTCCAAGAGCTTGGACCCAAATGCCCTTGCTGAGAGGAAGACTTTGGTTCTTGGAGGTCAGTGGCAGTGTGTGTGTCGGGCAGGGGGCGGGGGCCCTCCAACCTGACGTCCTACTTTACCTTCAGCTTCGAAGTTGAGCCAACTTCTCGTTAGTGAGAATCCACTCATCTGTTCATTTATGTGGCAGATGCTTGCAGAGAATCTTCTAGAAGCCAAGGTTTGTGTAGGGTTAGAGTCATTAAGGAAAACAGCAGGCTTCCTTGAATTCCAGGGTCAGGCCCTTCTTGCCTACCACCCCTTTCTTTACTAAAGAAGCAGTTTAAACCGCCCCTCCCCAGTCTCGATCCTCCTCCGATCCCTTCTGCCTCCATGTGGGCATGAGACAGAGGCTGGTGCCTCCTACTCACTCCCCACAGCTCACCCTCCCCCACCCCACCCCCTCCCGCCTTCTGCCCTGATCCTTCTGGTTTCAGCTCTGCCTAGGACAGGCCAGGGGCAAGGGAGCCCCCCGGGGAGCCTTGAGCCACAGCCCAGGAGGGGGCGGGAAGGGAAGCGGGGCAAGCAGAGGTGTGTTTTGAAATCTGCTTCCTTTTGGCCACGCTTGAACTTCCAAGCAGCCGCTTTGACTGACAGGCGCGGAAAGGGAGCGCTGGCTCCCCGTGGAGACCCGGGCAGAGATGGAGGGACTCCGTGGGGCTCAGGGCTCCAGGGCCCACATCCTCTGCCCTTTCTCCCTGCTCTCAGCCGAGCAGAGCCTGGGGGCCTGGGTCCCCGCTCTCTGGGCCCAGGAAGTCCTGGCTGGGGGGGTGGAGGTCTTGGCATCCCAGACAGGAAAATCCCAGAGTTGCTGCAAGCCTGAGCCCTTTCCAGCAGTCTGGTCAACAAGGGCAGGCAGCATCTACTGAGGGCATAGTGTTTATTCTTAACCCAAACGCTCATTAAGGGAGCTCGTCGTTGTGAAACCCTTCCGCTAGTGCCCAATGTATACAAGCATTGTGCCATGCCGTGCTTAGTCGCTCAGTCGTGTCCAGCTCTTTGCGACCACTTGGGCTGTAGCCTGTCGGGCTCCTCTGTCCATGGATTTCCCAGGCAAGGATACTGGAGTGGGTTGCCATTCCCTTCTCCAAGGGATCTTCCCCACCCAGGGATCAAACCCAGGTCTCCCGCATTGCAGGCAGATTCTTGACCAGCTGAGCCTCCCACATGTATACACACACACGGGCCTCCCAGGTCTTTCGAGTGGTAAAGAACCTGCCTGCAAATACAGGAGACATAAGAGATGGGGATTTAATCCCTGGGTCGGGAAGATCCCCTGGAGAAGGGAATGGCAACCCGCTCCAGTATTCTTTCCTGGAGAATCGGACAGAGAAGCCTGGCCGGCTAGCGTCCGTAGGATCACAAAGAGTTAGACACGATTGAAACGACTTAGCACACGCACACACGTATCTGCACGTGTATGATCAACTATATGCATTCCTGAATGAACAAAAAAGTTGAGGCTTGACTCTGCTGTCTGTTCAACTCAGATCTGCCCCCTGCTCTTTCTTTATCCTCTGTATCTCAGGGTTGATTCCTGCCGAAGGACATCTCCGAAGCTCCCTTGCTGACCGGCTTCCTGTTATCCTTGGCCAGTGGGATGAGCCAGTTAGAGATCAGAGGGCAGGAGGCAGGGTCCCTTCAGCTGTCCTCTTGGGCAGTGTCTGCACCTATGCTCCCGGGTCCTGGGGACAGGAGGAGCTCCCTCTGTGGGCCAGTTCCTATGGGCAGCCCGTGCCTAACTGTGATTCCAGCATCCTTCCCTGATCCTGGCTCCTGGGCGCTTACTCCTCGATCCCTCTAGTCCCAGGGATGTTGCAGCTTCCTGCTGCTACTTGTCCTCAAGTTGCCCCTCATTCCATAAAGTCTTTCAGCTCGGCTCTTCCAACCCCTTCAACATGAGTGCCCTATATTAAATTCCTTCTGCGGAAAGAACTGCAGGAGCTCTGGATTCCTGACTGGATCTAATAAAAGCCCTAACTTTGTGCCAGGCTCAGGTTCTTGCCTTCAAGAAGTGTATAACCTAGTAGAGAATAAAAGTGTTCATCCAATCATTACATAAATACATACTACAGAAAGCAATCAGGGCTGTCAAGGACAGAGGCTATAAAGAAAGGTCCTGTCAATGAAGCTGGATCTCACCTTGGGGTCAGGCTCCCCCGGAGGAATGGATGTGTCTTCAGGCACTGAGTGAGATGCTTTCCATACATCAGTTAACCTCACAGCAGCACGGGAAGGTAAGGGTTGTTTTCTGCATTTTGTGGATGAAGGGATGAAGGTCCAGCAAGATACAACTTTCCATTGCAGCCCCACAGTCCTGGGGGGCCTGGTCTGTGATAGGGACCCGGGCCTGCCTAATCTTTGCCTGGCTCCATGTGGCCCACTGTCTGGAAATGACATTTTGCAGAGGAGGGAACAGGCCTAGAGAGGAAGAGTGACTTCCCCAGGGTCCCCACACCAGGAGAAGCCAGGTCACCCTGTTCTGGTACCAATCCCGGGGGCCACCTCTGCCTCATGAACTTCTCCAGACATGCTCAACTATAGACTCAGCACTTCCTCCCACCCCCACCCTCTGCTTCCCTCCAAGCCCCAGGCTGAGGCCGCTCCAGAAACCACAGCTCTGGGCCCAGTGCCAGAGCCTGCCCCCTCGGCGACCCCTCTCTTACTGTCCCGAGTTTCTGAAACTCACTCTCTGTCTCCGGTGGGGAAGAAAGCTTTTGTAGCCCTCCTGAGGCCGTGTGTGTGTGTGTGTGTGTGTGTGTGTGTGTGTGTGTGTGTGCGCGCGCAAGCGCACACGCGCGCCTGTGCACTTACCTGGGGCATGTCACTCCCGCAGGAGGAGGTGGGGGACCCTTCCAGCCAAGCCTCACTGTGACTCAACCCCCGAAGAGTAATTCCCATAGGTGTGAGCACAGCTTCCTGCTGCATAGATGGGAGGAAGATGCACAGAGTCAGACACCACTGAAGCGACTTAGCAGCAGCAGCAGCAGCAACACGTCTGATAGAACAACCAGAGTCCAAACTCAGTTTTGAAGTTTCCTCTTGTATAAAAAAGCTTTGAGAAGTGGACTGCTTCATTAAATGAAGAAAAAGGACAGCTGACTTTACCTTCTGTATATGTCCTACTTTTACAATATTGGATTCTCCACTTAAAAACTTGTATTGAGCACTCATGGCTTGAAAACCATAGACTGGAACAGTAAAACTTAAGTTCCTTTGTGCTCATACATTCCCTGGCCTTGAGAATTTTGTGGTCTAGCCGAGAGAGAAAATGCATAGAGAAATTCTTCAGTATACTACCAAATCATCAACTGTATACATACAAATTAAACTGAGCAAATGAATTGCATAAATGCTGAGGGGTGTCAAAGTAATGAGCAGGTTCAAGGGAATGATCGCTAAGGTTTGTTTCAGCTACAGAACGTGTGAGGTTATGTACGACTGATGATAAGGCAGCACTTAGCAGTAACCCTCAGCCTTGGGGAACTTGAGGAAATTGGCTAAAGACAAGCCAAGAATTGAACAAAACTTAAGTACTGGGAGCGCATGCTCTTTTGGGCTGCAGTAGACAAGGGGACTCTGGAGAAGGATTTGGAATTTGCCCGAGACAGAGGAAGGCAAGAGAGGAAAGACAGGCTGTCCTCTTTAGGAGGCTTCAACTACATAAGAGGAGGCAGTTATATCATACCATCTCTACAATATTATGACTGTTTCCCAAGTTGCCAAGATTAGATTCTTTCGATCTGAGTTTCAAGACAGCATATTGTGGATGTTTTATTTATTTTATTCCCTGTCATCTCTTGGAATATTCCTTCTGAAGATCCTTTTGTTAATCAAATATCATATAGGGAGAGCCCTTGACATCATTGTGTATTAAGAGATTTTGACGTGAGCTATATCAGCATAAGGGCTTCCCAGGTGGCTCAGTGGTAACGAATCTGCCTGCAAATGCAGTAGACACAGGAGACATGGGTGTGATCCCTGGGTCGGGAAGATCCTCTGGAGGAAGAAATGGCACCCACTCCAGTATTCTTGCCTGAAAATTCCACGGACAGAGGGCCCTGGTAGGCTACAGTCCGTGGAGTTGTGAAGAGTGGAATGCAGGGGATCTTCCTGACCCAGGGATCAAACCCATGTCTCCTCCTTTTCCACTGAGATTGGTAAATTCCTTACCACTGAGCCATGTGGGAAACCCATGGGCATTATCAGACTCACTGATTTAGAGGTGCTTATTTATCATTTTTGTTCCCTGAACTGTCAGCTCCTTGACCACAAGGAATATAGCCATTAAAGGAAAAATCTTATTCTTCCCTGTTTTTAGCACAGTTGTTGTTGTTTCATTGCTAAGTCTTGTCTGACTCTTTGCGATACCATGGACTATAGCCCGCCAGGCTCCTCTGTCCATGAGATTCCCAGGCAAGAATACTGAAGTGGGTTGCCATTTCCTTCTCCAGGGGATCTTCCCAACATGGCTGGGGGGGTGGAGGTCTTGGCATCCCAGACAGGAAAATCCCAGAGTTGCTGCAAGCCTGAGCCCTTTCCAGCAGTCTGGTCAACAAGGGCAGGCAGCATCTACTGAGGGCATAGTGTTTATTCTTAACCCAAACGCTCATTAAGGGAGCTCGTCGTTGTGAAACCCTTCCGCTAGTGCCCAATGTATACAAGCATTGTGCCATGCCGTGCTTAGTCGCTCAGTCGTGTCCAGCTCTTTGCGACCACTTGGGCTGTAGCCTGTCGGGCTCCTCTGTCCATGGATTTCCCAGGCAAGGATACTGGAGTGGGTTGCCATTCCCTTCTCCAAGGGATCTTCCCCACCCAGGGATCAAACCCAGGTCTCCCGCATTGCAGGCAGATTCTTGACCAGCTGAGCCTCCCACATGTATACACACACACGGGCCTCCCAGGTCTTTCGAGTGGTAAAGAACCTGCCTGCAAATACAGGAGACATAAGAGATGGGGATTTAATCCCTGGGTCGGGAAGATCCCCTGGAGAAGGGAATGGCAACCCGCTCCAGTATTCTTTCCTGGAGAATCGGACAGAGAAGCCTGGCCGGCTAGCGTCCGTAGGATCACAAAGAGTTAGACACGATTGAAACGACTTAGCACACGCACACACGTATCTGCACGTGTATGATCAACTATATGCATTCCTGAATGAACAAAAAAGTTGAGGCTTGACTCTGCTGTCTGTTCAACTCAGATCTGCCCCCTGCTCTTTCTTTATCCTCTGTATCTCAGGGTTGATTCCTGCCGAAGGACATCTCCGAAGCTCCCTTGCTGACCGGCTTCCTGTTATCCTTGGCCAGTGGGATGAGCCAGTTAGAGATCAGAGGGCAGGAGGCAGGGTCCCTTCAGCTGTCCTCTTGGGCAGTGTCTGCACCTATGCTCCCGGGTCCTGGGGACAGGAGGAGCTCCCTCTGTGGGCCAGTTCCTATGGGCAGCCCGTGCCTAACTGTGATTCCAGCATCCTTCCCTGATCCTGGCTCCTGGGCGCTTACTCCTCGATCCCTCTAGTCCCAGGGATGTTGCAGCTTCCTGCTGCTACTTGTCCTCAAGTTGCCCCTCATTCCATAAAGTCTTTCAGCTCGGCTCTTCCAACCCCTTCAACATGAGTGCCCTATATTAAATTCCTTCTGCGGAAAGAACTGCAGGAGCTCTGGATTCCTGACTGGATCTAATAAAAGCCCTAACTTTGTGCCAGGCTCAGGTTCTTGCCTTCAAGAAGTGTATAACCTAGTAGAGAATAAAAGTGTTCATCCAATCATTACATAAATACATACTACAGAAAGCAATCAGGGCTGTCAAGGACAGAGGCTATAAAGAAGGTCCTGTCAATGAAGCTGGATCTCACCTTGGGGTCAGGCTCCCCCGGAGGAATGGATGTGTCTTCAGGCACTGAGTGAGATGCTTTCCATACATCAGTTAACCTCACAGCAGCACGGGAAGGTAAGGGTTGTTTTCTGCATTTTGTGGATGAAGGGATGAAGGTCCAGCAAGATACAACTTTCCATTGCAGCCCCACAGTCCTGGGGGGCCTGGTCTGTGATAGGGACCCGGGCCTGCCTAATCTTTGCCTGGCTCCATGTGGCCCACTGTCTGGAAATGACATTTTGCAGAGGAGGGAACAGGCCTAGAGAGGAAGAGTGACTTCCCCAGGGTCCCCACACCAGGAGAAGCCAGGTCACCCTGTTCTGGTACCAATCCCGGGGGCCACCTCTGCCTCATGAACTTCTCCAGACATGCTCAACTATAGACTCAGCACTTCCTCCCACCCCCACCCTCTGCTTCCCTCCAAGCCCCAGGCTGAGGCCGCTCCAGAAACCACAGCTCTGGGCCCAGTGCCAGAGCCTGCCCCCTCGGCGACCCCTCTCTTACTGTCCCGAGTTTCTGAAACTCACTCTCTGTCTCCGGTGGGGAAGAAAGCTTTTGTAGCCCTCCTGAGGCCGTGTGTGTGTGTGTGTGTGTGTGTGTGTGTGTGTGTGTGTGTGCGTGCGCAAGCGCACACGCGCGCCTGTGCACTTACCTGGGGCATGTCACTCCCGCAGGAGGAGGTGGGGGACCCTTCCAGCCAAGCCTCACTGTGACTCAACCCCCGAAGAGTAATTCCCATAGGTGTGAGCACAGCTTCCTGCTGCATAGATGGGAGGAAGTGAGGGACTGTGGGATGCTGGGGGTCCGGTGGGCTTTCCCGGGCTGAGCGAGCTCCTGCAACAGGCACTTGGGGGCGCGGGGAGGGGACGGGGGCTTTCTGGCGGGGAGGTGGTGGGGCAGAGAGCAGCCCCAGGGAGAGTGGGGGAGGCAAGACTCCAGGACATCTGGGCTGGGGGAAGGTGTGAAATATTCATGCAGGAGGTGAAGGTCCGGCTCGGCATGGCCCTGAGGGCTCTGACAGGAAGTTAAGGCCTCAGGGAACAGGGAGTTTGGCTGGGAAAGGGCTGGCAGCAGAGGGAAGGGGGCTGACGCCCCCTGGAATCAACGGGGACACTGAGGCTGAGAGACAGATGATTTGTTCAAGGCAGAGACTGGAAATGACCTAACTCTCGGTGCTTCCAACTTCCCACCCCATCATTCCTATATCCGTGCCAACCGGGAACGGCTTCTTTAACAGAGCAAGCATCTTAGCCTAAGTTTCTGTGGGAGATGGGAGGCAGCACTAGGCCACAACAGCCAGCGTTTATTAAGCTCTCACTGTGGGTCTAAACTGGAGAAGGCAGTGGCACCCACTCCAGTCCTCTTGCCTGGCAAATCCCATGGACCGAGGAGCCTGGTAGGCTGTAGTCCATGGGGTCGCTAGGAGTCAGACATGACTGAGCGACTTCATTTTCACTTTTCACTTTCATGCATTGGAGGAGGAAATGGCAATCCACTCCAGTGTTCTTGCCTGGAGAATCCCAGGGACGGGGAAGCCTGGTGGGCTGCCATCTATGGGGTCACACAGAGTCGGACACGAATGAAGCGACTTGGCAGCAGCAGTGGGTCTAAATATGAAACTAGAGCCTATTATACAGAGTGAAGCAAGTCGGAAAGAGAAAACAAATATCATATATATATATATATATATATATGGAGTCTAGAAAGACGGAACTGTTGAACCTATTTGCAGGGCAGCAGTGGAGATGCAGACATGGAGAACAGGCTTATGGACACAGCGGGGTGGGTAGGAAGAGAAGGTGGGATGGACGGGAAACACAAGCAGCATAGATAGCCAGTGGGAATCCGCTGCAGGACTCAGGGAACTCAGCTGGGGCTCTGTGACCGCCCTGGCGGGGGTGGAGGGGGAGACGGGAGGGAGGCTCGGGGAGAAGAGGACACGTGCATACGGCAGGCTGCTGCGTGTTGATGTATGGCAGAAGCCAACACAGTATCGTGATTATCCTCCAAGTAAAAGTAAATAAATTACGAGAAAATAGTGCACTCCCAGCTGTCGCCCCAAGTGTCTCCACAGTAACCGGACCAGGTAGATGGTATACGCATCCCCATTCTACAAGTGAGGAAATGGAGGATAAGGAAGGTTAATTATTGACTGAGATCACTCATAAAGGCAGTGGGAGATGCGGGATTTTAATCCAAGGATCCAGAGGCCCCTGTGGTGCCACCAAAGGCTTGTGGGAAAATGTCATGGCAGCTGCCCGTGACTGTCCTCCATGGGAGCATCAACAGGGACCTTACGGTCCTCGAGGCATCCCGGGCTCGGCACAAGCTGTGGCCCCTCTGCCTTCACCCATCCATCCGCTGCTCGTCCTACAGGAGTTTATTGAGCATCTACTACTTGCCAGAGGCCAGAGACAGAGCACAAAATTGTCCACTTTCACGGTGTTTACATTCTAGGGGAAAGATGGAAAATAAAGAACTGCTGCTGCTGCTGCTGCTGAGTCGCTTCAGTCGTGTCCGACTCTGTGCGACCCCACAGACGGCAGCCCACCAGGCTCCCCATCCCTGGGATTCTCCAGGCAAGAACACTGGAGTGGGTTGCCATTTCCTTCTCCAATGCATGAAAGTGAAAAGTGAAAGTGAAGTCGCTCAGTCATGTCCGACTCTTAGGGACCCCATGGACTGCAGCCCACCAGGCTCCTCTGTCCTTGGGATTCTCCAGGCAAGAGTACTGGAGTGGCAGCATAATGCCAAATACTCCTACTGCTATTAAATAGTCAAGAAAGGGGATGGAGGTTGACAGGTGGTATTTTAGAAACAGGGATCAGGGAAAGTCTCACTGGGGAAGTGATACCAAAGCCGAGCTGTAGGGAAATGGTTTCTCACAGCATGAACGCATTCTTCTCTGAAGGTCTAGCTAACGTCTGTCTCTCTCACCTGTCACTCCATGAAAAAAAAAAAAAACGCATTTTCCTGTCTTGTCCATGATGGTATCTCAGTGCTTAGAATGGGACCTGGCATATAGTAGGTGCTCAATGATCAGTGCCTTGCACACAGTAGGTTGAATGAATGAATGAGAGGCAGAAAGTCTTTGCACACTGAAATTCTAATCGTACTCCTGCCCCAGAAAGGATGCAGAATTGTCAGTTTTCTCCTCAGAGCCTCCCTTCTGTAATCATCAGTGATGCTGAGCATCACATAACCTGATGAAAACCATAATTCGACAAGACACACATACCCCAGTGTTCACTGCAGCACTATCTGCAACAGCCAGAACGTGGGAGCAATCTAAACAGCATTGACAGCTGAATGGATAAAGAAGATGTGGTACATTTACACAATGGAATATTACCCAGCCAGTAAAAGTAACGAAATTGGGTCATTTGTAGAGACGCTGATGGACCTAGAGACTGTCATACAAAGTGAAGTAAGTCAGACAGTGAAAAACAGGTATCATACATTAAGGCATATGGGTGGAATCTAGAAAACTGGTACTGATGAACCTATTTGTAGGGCAGGAGTAGGGATGCAGACGTAAAGAAGAGATGTGTAGGCACGGGGATGGGGAAAAGCGGGGCATGGGGTGGGGTCTGCCTGCAATGTGGGAGACCCAGGTTCGATCCCTGGGTCAAGAAGATCCCCTGGAGAAGGAAATGGCAACCCACTCTAGTATTCTTGCCTGGAAAATCCCATGGATGGAGGAGCCTGGTGGGCTACAGTCCATGGGGTCATAAAGAGTTGGACACTACTGAGCAACTTCACTTTCTTTCTTTCTTTCTACATACAAACATAACCATGTGTGAAATAGCTAGCTAGTGGGAACCTGCTATATGGCGCAGGGGGCTCAGCTCTGTGCTCTGTGGGTGGGATAGTGGGGAGTGGGTGGGAGCGACGGGTAGACATATAGCTGGTTCACGTCATTGTACAGTGGAGAATAACACAGCATCGTAAGGCAACTATACCGCCAGTTGAATAATCTAAGAAAAAAGGCCCCCTTCAAGCCCCAAAAGCAAGTGAGCAGGGAGCTTGAGGGATCCTTTGGGACAGGTGCTGAGAATCCCCACTTGTTAGCCACCTGGGCCCAGAATAGATGACAGGGAGCCAGCAGCAAGGCTGAGGGGGTATGAAGGGGGAGGAGGAGAGCTGGAGACGAGACTAGCTCATGGCACTCCAGACAGCCCCAGTGGGCCACCACCCACACCCCTGTGGGAAGCAGAGCCCTACCAGGGCGGCCCAAGTGGCGGCAAAGGGCGGCTTCCTCGCAGCTGTGCTTCTCTGGAGCAGCAGGCCCGGACAGGAGGGGTGGGGGCACCTGCAAGCTCAGCCTGGGGCAGGCACGGGGCTGTAGGCGGGCGGGCAGGCAGGGCCTTCCGGAGTGTCTCAGGCTCAGGAGAGTCCAGCTGGCTGGCGGTCAGGGGCTTTACTCTACCAAAAGGAACACTCTCTCCGGGATGGGAGGCATTAGGGAGGGCCTGGGCTTTAGGGAGGCTCCCCTGTGGCCCAGTGCAAGGGCCAAGCGTCCACCTGCAGCCTCAGCGTCCCCCAGCCCTGCCCTCCTGAGCTGAGATGGGCCTGAGGGGCAGAAGGTGTGGGAATAGCCGAGGGGCTGTGGGGAGGGCATGGGATGTCCACGTCAAAAGCACTGGCTCAGCCACCACTGGCCGTGACCCTGGCAGGCATGTCCCTTCTCCGGACCTCAGTTTTTTCACTCTGTATAATGGGATGATCACCATAATGCTGACCCCCAGGGTTGCTATGGGGATCAATGGGGGAAGCCCCATTGCCCTGCAAATGGCAAAGTGTAGGCATTGGGTCAGTGTTCCTGGTGGCTTGGTTGGTAAAGAATCCGACTGCACGCAGGAGATGCGGGTTCGATCCCCAGGTCGGGAAGTTCCCCTGGAGAAGCAAATGGCAGCCCACTCCAGTATTCTTGCCTGGGAAATCCTGTGGACAGAGGAACCTGGCAGGTTATAGTCAACAGGGCTATAGAGTCCAACACGACTGAGCAACTAAACCACCACCACCGCCACCAGGGGTTGGGTCAGGGGTGGGGAGGAAAAAGGAAACATTCCCTGCTTGCCAACTTATCCCCCAGACTGGCACTTAGCTCAGCAGGCCAGCACTTGTGTTTTGGAATCAGATAAACTTGGTTTGAATCCTGGCTAACGATTCTCTGAGCCTCAGTTTCCGAGCCTATAAAGTAGATGAATACGATAGATAGTAAAATAGAAAAACACTTCGCTTAGCTCCTGGCACACAGCAAGAGCTTGGTGAACGGTGGTTTATATCATGGAATAAATGCCAGGGGGTCAACATGAAGAAAGGCAGGCTCCTGGTCATCTGGGGACAAATATCAGATGATTTAGGAAGAGATTGGTAAGGACGAGGAGTGGGCCTGGTGAAGGAGGGGTGCCAAAGCGAGCCTCCCAATGGCAGATGGCACAGATGCCAAGGCTACAAGGACAGTTGGGGCTTCTCCCAGGCACCCGGTCCCCTGGGCTGAGGGGCCGGTGAAGGCTGGGCTTGGGTAAAGATAAGGAGGCTGGAAATGCTTGGAGGCTGGAGGCGGCTGAGGTCAGGAGGCTCCCAGCTGACTTAAGGAAGGGGGCCAGGCCCCGTGCCCCTCTCTGTGTGACCCTGAGTCACTGCTGCCCCGTGGGGCCGGGACTGCTTTCCCCGGCATTGCTCGGGGCGGAAATCCAGCAGGGGCTGCCAGGCTGACATCAAACCCTCCCACCTCAGGCCCGGCCTCAGCCCCTCTCCAGGCCATAACGAAGCCATAAATCCCCGGGCCGGGAGGCGGGAGGGGCAGGCCCCCGCACATGTCCTGGCGGCTGGACAGGGCCGGCATCTCTGGCTGGTGGTGACTGAGCGCCCCGACACCCCATCACTCATTCCCCACGCCCAGCCGCCCCCACCTCGGCCGCAGCCCATCCGTCTCAGCCGGACGCTTTCAAGTGCAGCCCCAGGCCTCTCTGCTTAGTGTTAAGATGAGCCCGGGCTCACGCGGACTGTTCTTATTTATCTTCAGGTTCATCCCCCAGCGGCCATCACTCTGCGGGGCAGCCCCGGTTCTCGGGACAGGCCCCCAGAACGCGATCCTCCTCCGGCTTCCTTTCCAGCCCCCACCTGGCAACTCTCGGAGAAAGCCTGAAGCCTGGGGCCGATTCATCTTAGTCACCGGCACGCTGGCTGGGCGTCTGGGCCTCTGTTATCTCTCGGCAGCCTCACAGCAGCCCTCGGAAGCGTTAGTGCCTGTGCGCTCCGCCTGGGGAAACTGAGGCACAGAGTGGGGAGCAGCTCAGTTCACGGGTCACCTGGGCTGCCTGGCTCTGCTGCAGGTACCATCTTTGGCCAAATCATGCAGGGCCTCCTGGGGCCTTTGCGCTGCTGCTCTGCAAGTTTGGGGACATTCATTCACGTCCCGTATCCTCGGCCAGACTGGGAAGTCCTCCAGGCAAGGCCCACGCTGTCCTCCAACCCTCACTCCAATCGCAGGATTCTAGACTCAGGCAAGGAGATCAAACCAGTCAGTCTCAAAGCAGTCAACCCTGACTTTCTTCTAAAGGACCGACGCATCGAAAGGGCTGATGCTGAAACTCCAATACTTTGGCCACCTGATGTGAAGAACCAGCTCACTGGGAAAGACTCTGATGCTGAGAAAGATTAAAGGCAGAGGATGACCTGGTGAGATAGCATCACCCGCTCAATGGACGTGAATTTGAGCAAACTCTGGGAGAGAGTGGAGGACAGAGGAGCCTGGCATGCTGCAGGCCATGGGGGTAACAAAGAGACGGGGTTGCACAGAGTCGGATACGACTGAAGCGACTTAGCAGCAGCAGCAGCCCCAGCTTAGCGACTGAAAACAGTAGACTCAGGCAAGGGAAGGAAAGTGAGTGCTGGGATTCAGAAACGTGGCTCTGGAATCACACAGGACAGGGGAACTGACTCTGTATCCCAGCTCACGACCTTGGGAGTCACTTAAGTCTCGGTCTTTACCGCTTCCTCCATGCAGAATGAGGACAAGCAGCAGCACCTGTGGGGTGACACACGGGGACTTCCTGGAACCATGCAGGCGTGGGACGGGAGCTCCGTGAAGGCCCGTGACACGTTTCCTGCCACCATCACCCTCCCAGGGGCTCGTGACCTGGGGTCCTCAGAGAGGTAACAGAATGGGTACCAGCCCTTTATCCTGGCACTCTCAAGCGCCTTGCAGGCCCTGCTCAGGGAATTCTTCCCCGGGCAGAGAATGTTCTGTCTTGGGGGTGATTAGAATTCTGACAGCCCAATGTGGGTGGACACAGCGGTCATCTCAGAAGACGGCCATGGGCGTGTCTGAGGAGTAAGATGGGCAGAGGGGAATTAAGCACAGTTGCTGTTCAGCAGCTCAGTCGTGCGGCCCCGTGGACTGCAGCACGCCAGGCTTCGCAGTCTTTCACTCTCTCCCGGAGTTTGCTCAAACTCATGTCCGTTGAGTCGATAATGCCATCCAACCCGTTCATCCTCTGTCTCCCTCTTCTCCTGTCCTCAATCTTTGCCTGCATCAGGGTCTTTCCTGATTAAGTGTTACTTTAAAACAAAATGTGTTTGAGAAATAAGACCTCTCAAAACACAAGATAAGAGCTGCCTTTCTTGAAAAAAAGACTGGGAAGTTCTGATTTTGTCCAGCACCATCCCCACCCTCCTGCCCCAGGTCCCGGCTTGATGCTACCGTGATGACCTCCTCCTGTCGGCCCTCTGAGAGTGGGCCCATTCTCCGGGTGAGAACACTGAGTGTTAGGGAGGTGACCTGACTTGCCCACAGTCACTGGCAGAGCCCAGGGCAGGCCTCCAGGCTGCAGAGGTAGAGACCTCGGGGAAAAAGACATAGCACAGACTCTGGAGTAGGCTGCCCTGGATCCCAGCCTAGCTCCACCACCCACTGCTGTGAGAGTCTGAGCAAACCTCATCTCTCAGCTGGAGAGAGGGTGTGAAACCACGTGAGGAACCTAAGGACGAGATCTCCAGGTGATCCGGCTCGCGAGCACATTGAGATGGGGCCTCACAGTTCCTGACACCCCAGGGTCTGGTGGCCCAGGCCCCAGTGTCCACACCCTCCAGCAGCTCCAAGGTCTGTTGCTGGAACCACAGCCTGGTTGCTAGGGCAGGAGGGAACTTCCCCAAACACAAGCTCTTGTCCTCTGCTGCTGCCCAGATGTGGAGATGTCCTTGGTCACAGAAGCTTGGGTCTTTGAGTGGCTATAATCCTCTTTGACCTTGGGATGAGGAGGAGGGGAGAAAAGAGATGTAAGAGAACTGGAGAGTTCAACATTAGGCAGCACAGGCATCCAGGCCTCTGTTTGCACACCTGTGAAATGGGTGAGCAGGAAAGACACTCCTTCCAGCTGCATGCTGGGTGTGGACCTTCCCAACGCTGTGGCAGGAGACAGGCGTCTCTTTGTCCTTCCCATCAGAGATCTGTAGCTCCCATGAAGCCAGAGCTGGGAGAGACTTGAGTGATTGCCTCCTTCCACAAATGAACACAGAGAAGGAAAGAAACTCATCCAAGGCCATATAGGCAGGAAGTGCATGGCAAAGCCCAGGGAGCAACACAGGTGTTCTGACCTCAGCCCAGGCCTCACCTGCTATACCACGCTGTGAGCAATAGAAAGATCCTGGTTGTTGGATGAATGAAAGTTCAGTGAGAAGCCCTAAACTCCTCCTTCCCTTCCTCCTTACTTCCTTCAGTCTTGCCTTTCTCTTCTCCTTCCTTGCCCTCCTACATACTCCTCAGTTCAGTTCAGTTGCTCAGTCGTGTCCAGCTCTTTGAGACCCCATGGACTGCAGGATGTGAGGCCTCCCTGTCCATCCAACTCCCAGAGTTTACTCAAACTCATGTCCATTGAGTCAATGATGCCATCCAACCATCTCATCCTCTGTCGTCCCCTTCTCCTCCCGCCTTCAATCTTTCCCAGCATCAGGGTCTTTTCCAATGAGTCAGTTCTTCGCATCAAGTGGCCAAAGTATAGGAGTTTCAGCTTCAGCATCAGTCCTTCCAATGAATATTCAGGCCTGATTTCTTTTAGGATGGACTGGTTTGATCTCCTTGCAGTTCAAGGGACTCTCAAGAGTCTTCTCCAACACCACAGTTCAAAAGCATCAATTCTTCTGTGTTCAGCTTTCTTTATAGCCCAATTCTCACATTCATACATGACCACTGGAAAAACCGTAGCCTTGACCAGACGGACCTTTCACACTCCAAATCTCTGCTCTGGACCAGGCTTTATCCCAGATACTGGGGCCTTTAGGCTGAGCTGACCAATCACATCCCAGTCCTCTGACGGCTCTTAGACAAGTGGGCCAGAAGGATCCCCCTGGGAGCCCCGAGACCTTGCCTGTCCCCCAGGAGTCCCTCTCTCCCCGGCGCCTCACCCAGGATGTGAGAGGGTTAAAAAGCACAGGGCAGCACAGGCCCAGGGCTGGCCCACGCCTGGGTCGACCAGCCAGGCCACCACTGGGGGCTTGCCGTCTTCCTTTTCCTCCTCCTCACTCCTTTTTTTCCTTTAAGAAACATATGTCACTCGCCATAACTCATGTGCTTATTATAATCATGACCAGATGCTTAACGGCATGTAATAAAACCACCGCTAACCTGGCCCTGCTCACAAATCTCTCCCCCTTACCCCCGCCGTGCGGCCAGCCGCCTGCCCCTCAGCTGCTCTTGACAGTTTCTCCTGGCAAGACTGACTTGAGGAAAAGGGACAAAAGGGGGAGTGAACTCTGTCATTCACTTCTGGTTCATTCATTCATTCATCACCCGTCTCTCACCCATTCACTTTTTTATTAACTGTGTCCTATGTGCCAGGCGCTGAAGACGCAGTGGTGAATGAGGACAGGCTGACCTCTGTCCTCCTCAGTCCTCTGGGAGGAAAGATCGATGTCTTGTAAACAGGTAATTAAACCCTTAATTAATTGCACATTTCACACTCCAAATCTCTGCTCTGGACCAGGCTTTATCCCAGATACTGGGGCCTTTAGGCTGGCTGACCAATCACATCCCAGTCCTCTGACGGCTCTTAGACAAGTGGGCCAGAAGGATCCCCCTGGGAGCCCCGAGACCTTGCCTGTCCCCCAGGAGTCCCTCTCTCCCCGGCGCCTCACCCAGGATGTGAGAGGGTTAAAAAGCACAGGGCAGCACAGGCCCAGGGCTGGCCCACGCCTGGGTCGACCAGCCAGGCCACCACTGGGGGCTTGCCGTCTTCCTTTTCCTCCTCCTCACTCCTTTTTTTCCTTTAAGAAACATATGTCACTCGCCATAACTCATGTGCTTATTATAATCATGACCAGATGCTTAACGGCATGTAATAAAACCACCGCTAACCTGGCCCTGCTCACAAATCTCTCCCCCTTACCCCCGCCGTGCGGCCAGCCGCCTGCCCCTCAGCTGCTCTTGACAGTTTCTCCTGGCAAGACTGACTTGAGGAAAAGGGACAAAAGGGGGAGTGAACTCTGTCATTCACTTCTGGTTCATTCATTCATTCATCACCCGTCTCTCACCCATTCACTTTTTTATTAACTGTGTCCTATGTGCCAGGCGCTGAAGACGCAGTGGTGAATGAGGACAGGCTGACCTCTGTCCTCCTCAGTCCTCTGGGAGGAAAGATCGATGTCTTGTAAACAGGTAATTAAACCCTTAATTAATTGCACTTAATTACAGGGGAGATTAGCTAACAGGACAGTCTTTCCGGATTGGATAGTCATCTTCAAGAGCAGAACCGGCACTATCCAATGCATCCGCATACATCAGGTCCCTAGAAGGTCCTTTATGGATATTCATCCAGGGAATGAATGAATAAAGGAGTGAGCTGTAGATCAAAAAGGGTTTCTGAAGGACAGAGGTTGAGTTCTAAAATAATGTCTCCCAAATGGCGAGTCCTGAGTGACTCTCACTTGACTGCATTACATGAAGAAAAGAGTAGAAATTCTATTTACTTTTGTTTCTCAGTTTTAAAAATAAGAAACTCACCTCCGCTGGAGAGGGAAATGGCAACCCACTCCAGTATTCTTGCCTGGAAAATCGCATGGACAGAGGAGCTGGGCAGGCGCCAGAGCTGGACACAGACAGCAGCCGGACACAGCCCTGTAAAGCGACCGCGCTCCAGTTTAAAAGACCCCAGTTCCTGTCACTGGGCACATCCCAGACTGGGTGATTAACACTGGTTACATTAACGAATAAATAAATGTACGGCAATCAAGACTTGCCTTTGCCCTTGAAATGCACTGGTACCGTTGTCAAAAATCAATACACCATAAACATAAAGAAGAGACGAACATTTGTTCTGACGTTGAATATATGCACTGATGGTAGGATATGTGGTATACACATGAAATCGTAAATAGCTCTCCATGCAGTGGTGGGGTGCGCTCTGTGTTTTTACTGCTAAGGGTAGAGGCACATTATCAGGAGAGTTGGAAAACCCCTTCTCTTAGCTCTGCGGTGGCTCAGCGGTAAAGAATCCACCTACCATGCAGGAGATACAGGCGACTCAGGTTTGATCCCTGGGTCAGGAAGATGCTCTGGAGGAGGAAATGGCAACCCACTCCAGTATTTTTGCACATGGGTGGGGACAGAGTCCCCGTTTTCTCCCTCTTCTTCTAAGGCCACCAAGGCTATCAGACTAGGCTCCTATGCTACGACTTCACCGAACCTTGTGTGTGTCCTGAATCACTTCAGTCATATCTGACTCTTTGGGACCCTATGGACTGCAGCCTGCCAGGCTCCTCAACGAACCTTAATTACCTCCTAAAAGCCTTTATCTCCAAACACAATCACTTTGGAGGTGAGGCCTTCAACCTATGAGTCTGGGGGGACATACGTCTGCTCTAAAGGATGGATGGATGGGGACCTGGGGGGAGGGGGAAGGTGCTGGGGAGAGGGGACCACATTCTGGTAGCTGTGGCTGCTTTAAAGGCTCGGACATGCGGATGAATTCGGGAATACGAGGAGTAAAATGCCCACCTTTCTGCTCAGCATTCTTAGAAAAGCGTTTCTTCCCTCTAGTCCCATTTCATGCTGGCTCAAACCTAGCACTTTTTCAGATGTGCCAAACAATGTGGGAGATGGAGTCAGCAGATGATCTGAGTTTCCAAGCTCTTGGAGGCTTTTGGACAGCAGGATGGCTCAGCGGAAATGGTCATAATATAAAGGTGTGGTGAGGATGTGATGGCATGCTGTGTGCCCCCTGCCAACACCTAAGGCGTAAAGCTTCATTCTCCTCTGTGCTGATGTCAAAGCCCCCGCTCCAGCCACTCTCCCTTTCAGTCTCTGCTTGCCCCACTTCAGGCCCCCACCTGGATTGCTTCCAGCACCCACTCAGACCTTCCCGAGGTCTATCCCATGCAAAGACAGGATGCAGAGTGATCCTTTCAAAGCAGAGGGGTTTGCCGCTCAGAGGCTTAAATGCGCAGAGCTTCCAGCACACTCGGAATCCACCCGAGTCCCTGCTGTGGCTCCCCGGCATGAGCTGTGTGAGCTGCTTTCTGCTCACCTCTTCCAGATGCCCACCCCTCCCACCGTTTGGCTGCCGTGTGTGCCATCTTGCACTTGCTTGAGCACACGGCACACTCCCACCCCAGGGCCTTTGCATCACCCTTTCTCTCCCTGGACCACTCTCTCCTTTCACCCCAGTGACCCACTCCCTCACTTCACTCGGAACTCTGCCCAAATGACACGGCCTCAGAGAGGTCCTCTGGGCCTCCTCACCCTTATTCCACTTTCTTTTGTGAAAAACAGTTATCACAGTCTGACATATTATTTATTTGTTTGTTTATTTGTGATATTGTCCCTCTCCCACCAAAGCTCTAGGAGAACAAGAAGGTGAGTCTGATCCTGACTGCATTTTGAGGGCTTATGAAAGCATCTGGGCCCCGTCAGGTGCTTATGAAAACATTTGTTGAATGATTGCATTAATAAGCAAATGAATAGAAAGGGTTTTTGCAACTTATCAAGGGAGGGAGATGGGAGAGAAGGAAGGAGACAGACCACGGGGAATTAGGAAACCCTGGTAGGAGGTTTGGGGCTTGTACTAATTGAAACAGGGAGGTGCTGAAGAATTTAACGTGATTTGGTTGGTTTTTTGTAAAGATAACTCCCCTAGGCATGCCATGGTGAAATAAAAGGGGAGAGTTTCCGACTATGGAACTGGGGCGGAGCTCGGCGCAACCTGATAAAATTACGGGGAAGGCAGCACTTTCAGTCTCAGTCTCCCCATCTAGCCTTTCTCTCTCCCTGGATCCCCCATGATTCTGGCTTAAAAAACAAAGGAATAAATATGCGGATAGGAAAGCCACTGTCCAGCACATCCAGCCCTCTGTGCATCTTCTCTCTGTTCTCTGCGTGTCTTCCCCATTCCCGAGTGTGTGAGAAGAGGGTCCGGCCCTGATTTATGCTGCTGACAGAGAATCTAATGAATTGAAGACATAAAAGCATAACAAGGTTCCCCCTGGGATAAATCCATTCTGGATTCGGGCCTTTGAGAGGGGCACGTGGCCACGCTGACAGCCCGGTGTCCGTGATGGATGTAGCTCTGGACGCCGTGCTCAGGGGCACCGAGGAGCTTTGTTGGGGGTGGTAATGGGAGGAGCTGATATACACTTAGGAAGCTCTAAAACATCCCACCTTGTAGCAAAAGGAGCTTAAGGCAAATCCAAAGCGGAGATTCCAAGCACGTGTGGGGTGCGTGCGGGCTGGTCCCAGTGTATGGGGAAGGACGTATGGGGACGCTGAGGCAGGCAGAAGAGTGGAGGCAGGACCCAGGGACCTCCGTCCCAGCCTTGGCCCAAACTTTGTCGCTAAATGAAACTTTGGACAACCCCCTAGCCACGCATCTATGTCCACCTGCAAAATAAGGTTTTAAACAAATCAGAGGCCGAAAATGTTAGCGCTTTCAGGAGTCCAGGACAGATTTTGTGTAAATGGGAGAAATGACAGGGGAAGAAGCTTCAGGAAAAAAGGAGAACATTTGCTCTGTTTGTAAGAAGGGGCCACCCTTCAGCTCTAACCAACGGGCTTTTTATCAGAGCTAGGTCCCAGGAAGGAGGCGGTGGCAACCCTTCTGCTTATTGAAGAGAAAGTGAGGTTCATTCTTCCATGGAACCTAACCTTTTAAAAATCCTCAAAGCTAGTTACATAGAATTTTGAAAGATGCAGGCTGAATCCTCCATGGGGGCCACCTGTTTGAAACCTCCCAATGAGGGGAACACTCAGGAGTCCTGTCTAACTTTAATTCAGTCAATTCAACAACCATTTGGGGGAATTCCATGTATGCCAGGCACCAAGCTAGACACTAGGGAGGCTCACGGACCAACAAGGGGCTCAACATTCAACGGCTCTTCCTTCCCTGGATAGAGCAATGTGAATCAAGGTTCTGCAAGCAGCCCAGAGGTGGCCAAGAGAAGGCAGGACTGGAGCTGAGGCCAAGGGCAGGCAGTGGAAGATTCTGAAGGGCCCAGATGCCCTGGGGGAAGAGGGACTCTTTGTCCTGAGCTCACCCCGCTTTGAAGGGGGGGTGTGAGGCTCAGACTTCCCCGTTAGAAAGAAAGCGCCGTCTGGTGGCTGTCTATCAGGAGGATCACCCGGGCAGGATCACTGTCTTGAAGCAGGGAGAGCTGAGGTGGCCTTGGACCCAGGCAGAGGGCAGGACAAGAGGGCACCTTTGGGAGACTGACGAATTTCTCTCCCATTTTCTGGGGCATTTCCCAGCTGATCGATGCCAGCAACACAGAGCTCCTAGTGGCAAGTGACCAAAACCAACGGTGGCTACTTTGCATAGACACAGATGGAAAACCAGGCTCAGATGCTCTGCCCTCAAGAGGAGCAAAGCCCTGAGTTGCACTACGGAAGTGGCCCAGGAATAAGCCACCATCAGTCCCGAGCAGACCTCAGCTAACTTGACAGTCAGCAGATACCGTCACTGGTTTGGGGACACTGAATTACTGAGCAAGAGAGGATAGTAATTCCTGCTTCTGTGGGATTGCTTTGCAGCTCAAAGACAACGCTATCTGTTAGGCACTCAGCAGGGCACCACAGGCCTGGTGACACAGCCACTCGGGACGCAGCAGCGGTCACCACTGTCTTCTGCATCCTTGGCATCTGATGGTAAAGCCAGTTAGACTGGCTGCCAAGGCAAGGCCCCTGCACGGTCCTCCTGTGTGCTCAGCAACACTCTGCACATTTGAGGGGCTTCATATTCAAGCTTGCTACCTGGAAGGAAAGCTATGAGAAACGACAGCATATGAAAAAGCAAAGACATCAATTTGCCGACCAAGATCCATATAGTCAAAACTATGGTTTTTTTTCCAGTAGTCAGGTATGGATGTGGCAGCTGGACCATAAAGAATGCTCAGCACTGAAGAATGGATGCCTTCAAATTATGGTGCTGGAGAAGACTCTTGAGGGTCCCTTGGACTGCAAGGAGATCAAACCAGTCCATCCTAAAGGAAATCAGTACTGAATATTCATTGGAAGGACTGATGCTGAAGCTGAAACTCCTATACTTTGGCCACCTGGTGCAAAGATGCTACTTATTAGAAAAGACCTTGATGCTGGGAAAGATTGAAGGCAGGAGGAGAAGGGGGCAACAGAGGATGAGATGGTTAGAAAGCATCACCAACTCAATGGCCATGAATCTGAGCAAACTCTGGGAGACAGTGAAGGACAGGGAAGCCTGGTGTGCTGCAGTCCAGGGGGTCTCAAAGAGTCGACACAACTTAGCAACTGAGCAAAAACAAAATTCTAAACTCATCCAGCGTCTGTGTGAAATGACTGAATAACTAAATGGAAAGGTGGACGGAGGGTGTGGCAGGAGAAAGAACGAGACGTAGCCAGATCAAGTTGAAAGATCACTCTCGTCTTTCTTTCGCTTTAACCATACTCCAGACAAAGCGAGAACAGATGTCCTCTTTGTCATACTGAGGATGCCCCAGAATTGGCGAGACACCATCTGTGGCCAGTTCCGTGTCTCCCACTGGGAAGGCGGGATTCCAGATGTTTCTGAGGAGCTGGTTGCCCAGCCAACAGGCGGGTGTTGTAGAAGAGAGATCAGGGTCTCTGTGTGTCAGCTGAGATGAGTGTGAGCCAAGGGGAGGGCGTAGATGAAGCCCAGCTCCGGGACACAAACCCGGAAGGTGCTCGACACTCACGTGTTGCAACACAGGCTTAAGAGCACAGAGGTTTTCCTCACCCCTGACATCACATCACAGAGGGTGTCAGAAACGCTGGGAATCCACCAAATATTCCAAGTGGTCCTACCATCTCCCAGAATCCCTTGTAGGTGGGGCGGGCCCCCGGGACTCCTTGGGCCAGTGGACTCTGAACAAAGACTCTGGGCATCCCTGCCAGACAGAGGCAGTTAGAGCCAGCGTTACTTCCTCATCTTTCTCTCCTCCGCCTTGGGACCTAGGAGGCCACCTCTTCCAGAGGCTGCTGCTAACACATGGCAGAGTTTTGGGGAGTGAGGACGATGAGGGTATTGCACCAAGCTGCTGAGCTGGGTGGGTCTGTCGGTTACCATAACATAGCCTGGTCCATCCTGACTAGTAGTTGGATTCACATCTAAATATGTCCCTACCTGTTTCAGAGACAGGCAAGAGCTCATAGCTTTATCAGCATGAGAGTTCATTGGAAGGGCTCTCAGAGTCTTCTAGTTCAGCCACCCCCTTTTCACAGATGGATAAACTGAGACAGGCCCAGAGAGGAGGAGCAACAGCCTCAGTGAGGCATTAGAGTGCCGCATGGGTGAGTCCTCAGCGGGGCTCTCCTGGTCCGCAGCCCATCAGCCCAGCTGATTAAATCAAAGCTTCAGTGAAAAATAACTTAAAAGTTCAAGAGACTTGCTTCTTCGCCTTGGCTTCCTTCAGACTCTGCGGAGAACCCTTCTCCTTAGTCCCCAGTCCTTCCCCTTCCCTCCCTCTCTCCCCTGCTGGAATTCTGCCTGCTGGAGTTCTCGAGTGAGGTTTAAGCCCATTGCTGACACACAGAGATGGGCTCTACCATGTGTGTGTGGCTGAGAACCCAGCACTTTGTGAAACTATCAAGGAGCCACAGGCTTTACTTTGCAATGAGCAGCCCGTATGAGCACCACCATTAACATGAACTGTCTCACAATTCCCAGATGGCTGCGCAATCCTCTTCAGGGTTGAGAGGCATCCATTAGTGCACGGTGGGGTAAAGGGAATTGATGGAGAAGTTCAATGTAGGCATTGAACCATTTACTACACACCCTCTTTATGAGCCTGATACATTTCCCCCCCATTCAGGAGAGGATGTTCTGGCAGGAGAACAGACATGGAACAATTAATTGCTATTGTGATAAATATCATGTGTGAGATACACAGGGCAACGAGGGAGAAAATAGCATTGTCTAGGACCGGGTAGAAGGAAAGCCCTCTTCCACAGGATCGAATCAGGTGAGAAAAGAGGCGGGGAAGCATTCCTGGCAGGAGGACCTGCATGTGCAAAGGCCCTGTGACAGGAAGGAGCCTGGAATGTCTGAGGACTTCAGAGAAGGTCAGTGTGACAGGAAGAGAGAGAAAGACAGACAGTCAAACAGATGGAGGGAAGGAGGGAGGGGAGGGGAGATGAAACAAGGTAAGATAAAAGCCTGGTCATAGATCTGAGACTTCATTATTTTTATCCAGAAAGTCACTGAAGGACTTTAGACAGAGCAATGACTTTAGACTGATAATGGCGACTACTCTGTGCAGAACTGATCACGTAGAAGAAGAAAAGCCAGTTTCGAGGCTACCGCAGTGGACCAAGAAAGAGACAGGCCTAGGGGGTCTCAAAGAGTCGACACAACTTAGCAACTGAGCAAAAACAAAATTCTAAACTCATCCAGCGTCTGTGTGAAATGACTGAATAACTAAATGGAAAGGTGGACGGAGGGTGTGGCAGGAGAAAGAACGAGACGTAGCCAGATCAAGTTGAAAGATCACTCTCGTCTTTCTTTCGCTTTAACCATACTCCAGACAAAGCGAGAACAGATGTCCTCTTTGTCATACTGAGGATGCCCCAGAATTGGCGAGACACCATCTGTGGCCAGTTCCGTGTCTCCCACTGGGAAGGCGGGATTCCAGATGTTTCTGAGGAGCTGGTTGCCCAGCCAACAGGCGGGTGTTGTAGAAGAGAGATCAGGGTCTCTGTGTGTCAGCTGAGATGAGTGTGAGCCAAGGGGAGGGCGTAGATGAAGCCCAGCTCCGGGACACAAACCCGGAAGGTGCTCGACACTCACGTGTTGCAACACAGGCTTAAGAGCACAGAGGTTTTCCTCACCCCTGACATCACATCACAGAGGGTGTCAGAAACGCTGGGAATCCACCAAATATTCCAAGTGGTCCTACCATCTCCCAGAATCCCTTGTAGGTGGGGCGGGCCCCCGGGACTCCTTGGGCCAGTGGACTCTGAACAAAGACTCTGGGCATCCCTGCCAGACAGAGGCAGTTAGAGCCAGCGTTACTTCCTCATCTTTCTCTCCTCCGCCTTGGGACCTAGGAGGCCACCTCTTCCAGAGGCTGCTGCTAACACATGGCAGAGTTTTGGGGAGTGAGGACGATGAGGGTATTGCACCAAGCTGCTGAGCTGGGTGGGTCTGTCGGTTACCATAACATAGCCTGGTCCATCCTGACTAGTAGTTGGATTCACATCTAAATATGTCCCTACCTGTTTCAGAGACAGGCAAGAGCTCATAGCTTTATCAGCATGAGAGTTCATTGGAAGGGCTCTCAGAGTCTTCTAGTTCAGCCACCCCCTTTTCACAGATGGATAAACTGAGACAGGCCCAGAGAGGAGGAGCAACAGCCTCAGTGAGGCATTAGAGTGCCGCATGGGTGAGTCCTCAGCGGGGCTCTCCTGGTCCGCAGCCCATCAGCCCAGCTGATTAAATCAAAGCTTCAGTGAAAAATAACTTAAAAGTTCAAGAGACTTGCTTCTTCGCCTTGGCTTCCTTCAGACTCTGCGGAGAACCCTTCTCCTTAGTCCCCAGTCCTTCCCCTTCCCTCCCTCTCTCCCCTGCTGGAATTCTGCCTGCTGGAGTTCTCGAGTGAGGTTTAAGCCCATTGCTGACACCCAGAGATGGGCTCTACCATGTGTGTGTGGCTGAGAACCCAGCACTTTGTGAAACTATCAAGGAGCCACAGGCTTTACTTTGCAATGAGCAGCCCGTATGAGCACCACCATTAACATGAACTGTCTCACAATTCCCAGATGGCTGCGCAATCCTCTTCAGGGTTGAGAGGCATCCATTAGTGCACGGTGGGGTAAAGGGAATTGATGGAGAAGTTCAATGTAGGCATTGAACCATTTACTACACACCCTCTTTATGAGCCTGATACATTTCCCCCCCATTCAGGAGAGGATGTTCTGGCAGGAGAACAGACATGGAACAATTAATTGCTATTGTGATAAATATCATGTGTGAGATACACAGGGCAACGAGGGAGAAAATAGCATTGTCTAGGACCGGGTAGAAGGAAAGCCCTCTTCCACAGGATCGAATCAGGTGAGAAAAGAGGCGGGGAAGCATTCCTGGCAGGAGGACCTGCATGTGCAAAGGCCCTGTGACAGGAAGGAGCCTGGAATGTCTGAGGACTTCAGAGAAGGTCAGTGTGACAGGAAGAGAGAGAAAGACAGACAGTCAAACAGATGGAGGGAAGGAGGGAGGGGAGGGGAGATGAAACAAGGTAAGATAAAAGCCTGGTCATAGATCTGAGACTTCATTATTTTTATCCAGAAAGTCACTGAAGGACTTTAGACAGAGCAATGACTTTAGACTGATGATGGCGACTACTCTGTGCAGAACTGATCACGTAGAAGAAGAAAAGCCAGTTTCGAGGCTACCGCAGTGGACCAAGAAAGAGACAGGCCTTTAAATAAGATAGTGACTTGGGGAGATGGAGAGGGAGGAGAGTCAGGAATATTCGGGGGGTCGAATCAGCAGACTTTGGTGATAGGTTGTATGTGGCTCTTTGCTGGAGATGAGGAAAGAGTTGGCAGATGTGTGGCTTAGGCAGCTTACTGGACAGTGAGGCCAGTTCTTGAGACAGGGAAGACTAGGTGTATGAGGCAAGTGACTAGTTTATAACTCTTGGTGGCTCTGAGTGGTGGGACCAGGAGGTAGGTTCTGAATGAGAACTCTTTGCCTTGTAGGCAGTGGCAGAGGTGCCAGGTGTCCACCTCAATACTTATCCTCTCTTTTCTCTTTAGTAATATAACCCTTGATTCTTAGCTGGGCATATAACTACCTGGAATAAAGAGGTACTTCCTACTATCAAGATGAGAGCAGAAATGCTGTGTTCAACAACAGAAAGTGTCCCAAACAGGAGAAAGGCTACCTTCCTTTGTTTCCTTCCTTCTTTTGGATAACTGGAAAGTGGACTTGATGTCTGGAGCTCAGGCAGTCATCTTGTATCATGAGGAATAAGTCACATGCTGAGAATGGAAAGAAGCAACATGGAAGGAGCTGGGGATGTGACACTGTAGAGTGTCACACCAGCCCCAAGCTACATTCCTCTGGACATCTTTGCCATGCACCTGACCTGATCCTATTTAACACTAGGAAATCTGTCCCTATCAGACAGCCCTCACCAGCCCTCTCTCCCTCGTGAGCTCCATGCCCGCTACAACGGCTTTCCTCTTCCCGCAGTGCTCCAAGCTTGCTCCCCCAGAGACCTTGCATCTGCTCTTCCATCTTCCCGGACAGGTTTTCCTCTTCATCTTCCCATTTAGCTTCACTCAAACATCTGCTCTTCAGGAAGGCATCCCACTGTCTTCCCAGCAAAGGTCCTGCACATACAGTTTCCTCCAGCTTAGCATCCTATTTCATTTCTTACGCAGCATTTTTCACAGTCAGGTATTTCACCCCTGCTTGGAATTTACTGCTTCCTCCCACAAGAATGGGTGCTTTACAAAAACAGGAGCCCTTCTCTCTGTCTACCCTGCATCTCCCAAGATTAAACACTGGATGCACGCTGGGCTTAATACACACTTGTTGACTGGTTAACAAAAGAAACTAGAGTAACTGCTTCATTTTACCAAGACTACTAAAACCAAAAAAGAGAAACCAACTTGCGCAAGGTCACCGCTCAGGTCAAGGCCAGGCCGGGGGTCCAGGCGTCCCGACACTGGGGACATGGTGTGCCCATCACACGTATCAGCAGGGACAGGCAGACCCTCGGTGGGCACCACCATCCCCTCTGTCTCAGGAGCGGCCATCTCCATGTGTGTGACCTTCCGCCAGCCTGGCCGGGCCAGCCTGTCTCCTGCACCCCCAGATTGGGGTCCCGAAAGGCCTGTTGTCCCTCTCCCTTCCCCAGAGCAGCATCACCCCGAGGGGCCTCTGTGGGAACAGGGTGGGATGAGGAGGGAAGAAGCCTTCTGGGGATGGGCCTTGGGCCACATCTGGAATTAAGAGCCGAAAACCCAGCTCAGCGCTGATAATGCTTTATTGACAGGAGATGAAAGTCGGGCGGGCTGTCCCTCTCCGCGCTCCGGCTAGCACTGCTTTACGAGGTGTGATGTTCTCTGGGAACTTCGGGGGCCCTCCCCACCCCCTTTTCCTGCTCCCAGCCCACATTAGAGCCTTCACAGGCAGGAGCCCCTGGCTTGCACTCACCCCCCTTGGCCAGGAGGTGGGCGATCGGTTCCACCTTGGAAAAGACTGAAAAGGCCCAGGAAAGTGAAGGCTTGTTCCTGCCCTGCCCCGTGGGACCCGCCTGCCCCCAGCAGCCTCAGCTGAGATGAGCTTCCCTTTGCCCATCATGTAACATATCACCAGTCCTGGGAATTAGGACAGGGACATATTGGAGGAGGGCATATTCTGCCAATCACACGAGCTAAGAAAGAGACCCTCCTCGGTGTGTGTGTGTGTGTGTGTGTGTGTGTGTGTGTGTGTGTGTGTGTGTTTGTGCGCACGCACGTGCATGCATGCGAAGGGTAGGTGGGTGTGCATAGGACTGAACATTCTAGCAGGAACCCACTCACAGTGTGAGGTGGGGCAACGAGACGTGTATACGCTTTACAGGCTGTAAATTCAAGTGTGTCAACAAATGTAGCCTCTTGGTTTCTCTAGGGCCAATCTTGATTTCTCTCCGGAGCCCTCTTGGTGCTGGTGCAGTAGAGCTTTGTCCCATCCAGGCGGATGCCCTGACAGCTGTGAGTCTCGGGCTTTTCCTGGGCAGGTGTTACTCAGTCTGGGGCCGCTGCCTCCTCCTTCACCCTTCGGATGCAGTTCTCAGCTGCCGGCGCCTCAGGCTGATACCCGCGGAGAGAGCTCCGCATCCTCCGGGCCTCTCCTTCTCCTCCACTTTGGGTCCCTACCTTTCTATCATCAAGCCAAACTATAGGGATTCCCTTGTTCCACGTCCTTTCTCACACATGTGTGATCATTGCCATTCCTTGGGGGACAGAGGACTGAGCTCCAGGCTTCCTTGGGCTCCCCCTGAGCCACAAGATGCCGTTTCCTTCAGCCTGCTCACCTGCCAGAGTAAGACGGCGGCCCTTCCCGCTTCTCCCATTTGCTCCAGTGCTAGCAGATCCCCCATTCTGACACAAAGCTTCCCACTGCCTCCCCCAGACTCTGCCGTTCCTGAAATAAACCCTTTCCCCAAATTGCTTCACCTAAATCTGTTGGAACAACAGACTGGTTCCAAATAGGGAAAGGAGTCCGTCAAGGCTGTATTTTGTTATCCTGCTTGATTAACTTATTTGCAGAGTACATCATGAGAAATGCTGGGCTGGATGAAGTACAAGCTGGAATCAAGATTGCCAGGAGAAATATCAATCACCTCAGATATGCAGATGACACCACCCTTATGGCAGAAAGTGAAGAGGAACTAAAAAGCCTCTTGATGAAAGTGAAAGAGGAGAGTGAAAAAGTTGGCTTAAAGCTCAATACTCAGAAAATGAATATCATGGCATCTGGTCCCATCACTTCATGGGAAATAGATGGGGAAACAGTGGAAACAGTGTCAGACTTTATTTATTTATTTATTTTTGGCTCCAAAATCACTGTAGATGGTGATTGCAGCCATGAAATTAGAAGATGCTTGGTCCTTGGAAGAAAAGTTATGACCAACATAGACAGCATATTAAAAAGCAGAGACATTACTTTGCCAACATCTAGTCAAAGCTATGGTTTTTCCAGTAATCAGTATGGATGTGAGAGTTGGACTATAAAGAAAATTCAGCACTGAAGAATTGATGCTTTTGAACTGTGGTGTTGGAGAAGCTTCTTGAGAGTCCCTTGGACTGCAACAAGATCCAACCAGTTCATCCTAAAGGAAATAAGTCCTGAATATTCATTGGAAGGACTGATGCTGAAGCTGAAACTCCAATACTTTGGCCACTTGAGGCGAAGAACTGACTCATTGGAAAAGACCCTGATGCTGGGGAAGATTGAAGGCAGGAGGAGAAGGGAACGACAGAGGATGAGATGGTTGGATGGCATCACTGATTCGATGAACCTGAGTTTGAGTAGGCTCGGGAGTTGGTGATGGGCAGGGAGGCCTGGAGTGCTGCAGTCCATGGTGTTGCAAAGAGTTGAACATGACTGAGTGATTGAGCTGAGCTCACCTAAATCAGAGTGAATGATAGAATGTTGGAATCTTTGATCTTTCTCAGTTGCTTGTGACACCGCCCTGGGACCACAGCTAAAGCCTGCTTAAAACTAGAAGGACCAGTACACAAATGTGAGAGATGCGGAGCATCAAAGGGTTAAGAAAGTTGTAGAAAAACATATGAATTGAGATATTGCGTATCAGCCTGCTGCGATCCCAGCATGATGGGCCACCATTGCTGAAACTGTTTCCTTTTCTGTAAAATGGGTACAGGGAGGCTGCTCCCCACCTCAGAGGTTTGTTGGAGAGCTTCATGGGCATGCATGTGAGGGTGTTAGCCTGGAGACTGGCACTCAGACCTGACATCCCCAACCTGCTCTTGTCAGGTGGTGGGTAAGCTCTACTGATTTCCCATGAATGACACACAATCAGCAAAAGCAACGTTTCAAAGTAGTTTGTTTATAGTAGATTCAAACCTTATTCCAGTCATAGTGATCCTGTAATCTTCCATCCATCTCTTGTTTTTAAACTCAGCACTGGTGTTAAGTTGGAGAAATAGGGCCTTGTGTCCACTGGAAACATCTCCATCGTGACAAAGTCTCAGAGGTTTCTCCAGCTATTTCTCCCTCTCCCCAACAACAGTGACCTCTGACCCTGTGGGGAGACCCCACCGAGTCTGGCCCATGGGTTTGGACATTTCTCCCCTGCTTAAGCCACAGAGTAGCAGGCACACGGGGTGTGCACACCACCACTGCGTGTGTGCCTGTGGGGTACTCATCTGGCTTCGTATCTAGATGGACTGCTCCTTTTAGAAAGGTGTCATAGACTCACTCTGAATTTGCCCCAGTGCCTTGTAACCTCACCTCCACAGACACCTGCCCATTTTGCAGGTGGGGCAGTCACAGGCCCAGTTTCTTGGACACACGATAGCACAGGGGTCAAGGATGCGAATTCTGGAGCCAGAGAGACTCAGGTTTAAAAGTCTGCTCTGCCATCCCTCATGCAGAGTGATCCAGGTAAGTGACTTCATTGACCATTCCCGTCTCAGTTTCCCCCTCTAATGAATGAAGGCATTAACAGACGTAACTGATGAGATGACACCTA